>SRMA01026952.1:0-185585 GCA_007224835.1 Danionella cerebrum | reverse complement strand
ATGAAATCTCAATTTTACAGCTCAGTGAAGTCGCAGTATTCTGTCGTGTGTTTCGTTTTAAGATGCCTTATCAAGTTGGTAGTATTAAAGGCTGCTTTGCTAGTACCACCGCGTCAAACTAGAAAAAAAAAGAGAAAATAATATATTTTACATGGGGTATTAAATAACAATCAGTAAATAAACATTTCTATTTCTTCAACAACGAAAATGTTACACATTTTAAGTTACGAAGAACACTTCAACATGTCACAAACCTATTAGATAAAGACATGTAAATCATCACAAACCTATTAGATAAAGACATGTAAATCATCACAACACACAAAACTTAAACACGCTATTTAGGCGCTTAGGCGCTAATATAAACAACAAATAGTGATCTATGAAATCCCTTTTAAATAAAACTAAATATACTTTTTTAAACATTAGCTTACCACGCTGGGAATAAATAAGCATTAAATGAAGGTTTTTGTAGAGCTTGAACCTTTTTTTTTTAACACGAGCACAAACATGCGAGTCTCTGATATTTCTTCCTGATTCACGCACGCTCTAAGCACGTCATCAACGTCCTTAAAGGGGCAGCACACAACAGCTCGCATTGCAAACGCTGCATGTAGCTACCAGACTAGAATCACTTTCCAACTTAAAATACTTCCACACTGCAGACATCTTAGCACCGTATTGCAAGTAGTAAACAACATGCGAGTTTAACATGCGAGTTTGCGACACGTGCGTGACGTAGCTGACGTAAACATTCGATCGGTCCGATACATAGAGCCGATTCCGATCAGTTAAAAAATGCCTCGATCGGCCCCGATACCGATCTTTATGATCGGCTCGGGACATCCCTATTTAAAAGTCAATATTGTCTATGGACAGTGATTTAAAAAAAATAAATAAATAGATAACTAAAAAAAGTGAACTTGTGAAAATGCGGTGTTAAATGTGATGCAGTTGAAAATTTGGGTGCACCTAACTTTTGTGCTGGTGCACCTAAGAAAAAAATTTAGGCGCACCAGTGCAACCAGTGCAAAAAGTTAGTCTAGAGCCCTGGTTAACCAGTTAGCTAACCGCTAATGTTAACAAGCTCATCTTGATTAAGTTCAGTTTTATACTCCTCCTGATCTTTGTGTAAAGATTTAAACAATGCTCTGAGCATAATTGATCATTTTTTTACACATTACATAGCAAACCAGTAAACAGATGTATTTGAAACATTCTAATCATGAATGTCTGCGATGGACTGGCGACCTGTCCAGGGTGTACCCCAACCTCTCGCCCAACGTACATTGGAGTGCACCGGCAGACCCTCGTGACCCCATACAGGGAATAAGCGGGTTGCAAAATGAATAAAGAGAGGACATTAACCTCTTAAGCCCGAGAGTCCCCGGTACCGGGGACTTGCCCCCTTGTGCGTTACATTTTCACTCATAGCTCACGAACCCTGAGAATAACCCACACATATTAAATACTGTTGTGTTCAGCGGAAACTCCTCTAAAAACGTATCTAATTCAATTTCATATCCGTTAACCACAGCTCGAACGCCATGCAAATAAACAACAACATGTCCGGAGTATAATTCATGACCACGTTTTTGTTTATGTGCGATATGTATCCACAATATAAACGGAAACACCAAAACCATTACATTAAATGAAAGCTAACAACCAGCTGAATCCAGCGATATGCAACTCATTAACATTGCATGAAGTATTTCAGAGCAGGGAGCGAAAGTTCCACGAAAAAACGCCAGCGAAAACCAAGCAAGCATGTAAATCTTGTCTTACCTTTGCCGTTTTTTCAACAAAAAGTTATTTCCATAGCGATTAAAGTCCGTTTGTTGTTATGTCCGGTCGATAGCTTTGCGCAAACGCCATTTTTGATTTTTTTCTGTTGCTCCGTGGCGTCATGACGTCACCAAATATGGAATGACTCTCCGTGCGTAAGAGGTGGTCCCTCCACGCTGCGCGTCGTGTGATTCGTCGGCGATCCCGTCAGTCTCAAAATGGTTGAGCTGATTGGTTTCCATAGAATCAGAGCTTTCCAGCGATATATAGATCTCCCGGGTTGGACAGATGGTCGGGGGGTAGGGACACGCAGAAGCTCGACGTCGAAAGCGTTTGTGAATGAAAAGTTCCCAAAAGCGCAGCAAGATGGGGTAAATGAGCTTCCACCCTCCTTTTACAGCGTTTCTTTAGGAGTTTTTTTGCTGAAATCATGTCCCGTAAGCAAGAAAAGAAGACCATGAACGTAGCCGAAGCTTTGGACAAGATTTTTCCATATTTCAATTATTGTGCCAAATTGTGCCAAACTGTGCCAACATGGATTAAGCCTGAACTTTGTTCAATCAAAACCTTTACAGAATATTAGTTTCTTGTAGTATGAACACCAAACTTACTACAGATGTTCTTGACATGTAGTGGTTACAATTGATTGTGTTTATTTGCTTCGTTATAAGTAAAATAAGGAGATATTGGAGGAAACATGTGTTTTTTTTTTAGGCGGAGTTCATTTTTTGGCCATTCCAACATCAATTACTCTTACCCAGTGTTCTTGACTGTCAAATTAACTCATCCACACCACTCCCCAAGAACCTATCTTCATTTTGATACCAAGATTTGCAGTTTAGGCCTTGTAAAAGCTGAGAAATGCCTTAAAAAGTAAAAGTATAGGATTTTCGGAAAATAGGCCTCAGGGCTTAAGAGGTTAAGCCAAGTTGCATTTCAGTTAGAAGTTTGCCAGTTCAAGGCTCACTGGTGACCTTCCTAGAAAGACTTTGCATGTTCTCGCCATGCTTACATGGGTTAAATGAATTATAGAAATCCCCCTTGCCCTGTGATGTGGATCGAAGTGTGCTGGAGATAGGCACCAGTAGATTCCCATAACCCCGAAAGGGAACAAGCAGGTAAGACGATGAATGATCAAATGGATCATTTATAGACCTTATTCAACTCGCTGCCATTTTGAATCAAGTCAAGTCAAGAAACATTTATTAGTCCCACAATGGGGAAGTTACATTTTTGAAACGCCATACAGACAGCAAGGGATAAGTTAAGAAAAAGATATATACATGATAAAAAAAGACTAATAAAGATGAGGCTGTGAGGGACAGCCGATCTCCAATGTTCACTGTAGTACATTATTATTTACCAAAATGTAGGTCATATAGCCATAGAACTTGGAAAAAAATGGATTGTTAAAGTTAGACAGGATGTTGGACCAACATTTCAGGTAAGACTTTTTATATATTTATTATAACCCAATAGCAAACCGTTAACATTTTTAACAGTTTTTCTTCATTAAGATGATCATTTAAGACCAAAACTCAATTATAATGTCCCAATTTGGTGTAGATTACAAAGAACACAAGAGTGTGTTTGAAGCATTTTTTTTCTGGGATTTTTCTGACTACACTAGAGAAGCTAAAGGAAGGTCCCGTCACTTTTTACCTGGACTTCACAAACAAAACAAAGGAAAACCTCAAGATCGTAATAAATTGTTATGTAAAATAAAACATTTTCAACATCACATGAAACTTGCTAGCAAGATGCTAAGTGCCTTTCAGACATTCATGATTATTCATTCATTCTTTAATTAATTTTCCAACCCGCTTATTCCCTTTTTTGGTGTCACGGGGGTCTGCTGGATGCCTATATCCAGTGCACAATGGGCGAGAGGCAGGGGTACATCCTGGTCAGGTCGCCAGTGCATCTCAGACATTCATGATTGTTTCAAATACATCTCTTCACTAGTTTGCTTTGTAATGTGTAAAGAAATGGGCAACATTCACCCTCACACTCACACCTAAGGGGAAGTTAGATTATTCAATTAACCATGTTTTATGGGATTGTGGGGGAGACCGGAGTACCCGGAGGAAACCCACAAAAGCACAGGGAGAACATGCAAACTCCTTCCAGGAAGGTCACCAGCGAGCCTCGAACCAGCAACCTTCTAACTGGAAGGCCACAGTGCTACCCACTGTGCCACCATGCTGCCATCCTCTCTTTAGGGTCTTTAACCTCTTAAGCCCTATTTTCCGAAAATCCTATACTTTTACTTTTTAAGGCATTTCTCAGCTTTTACAAGGTCTAAACTGCAAATCTTAGTGTCAAAATGAAGATAGGTTCTTGGGGAGTGGTGTGGATGAGTTAATTTGACAGTCAAGAACACTGGGTAAGAGTAATTGATGTTGGAATGGCCAAAAAATGAACTCTGCCTAAAAAATACATGTTTCCTCCAATATCTCCTTATTTTACTTATAACGAAGCAAATAAACACAATCAATTGTAACCACTATATGTCAAGAACATCTGTAGCAAGTTTGGTGTTCATACTACAAGAAACTAATATTCTGTAAAGGTTTTGATTGAACAAAGTTCAGGCGTAATCCATGTTGGCACAGTTTGGCACAATTTGGCACAATAATTGAAATATGGAAAAAATCTTGTCCAAAGCTTCAGCTACGTTCATAGTCTTCTTTTCTTGCTTACGGGACATGATTTCAGCAAAAAAAAACTCCTAAAGAAACGCTGTAAAAGAGGGGTGGAAGCTCATTTACCCCATCTTGCTGCGCTTTTGGGAACCTTTCATTCACAAACGCTTTCGACGTTCGAGCTTCTGCGTGTCCCTACCCCCCGACCATCTGTCCAATCCGGGAGCTCTATATATCGCTGGAAAGCTCTGATTCTGAAGAAGCCAATGAGATCAACCATTTTGAGACTGACGGGATCGCTAACGAATCACACGACGCGCAGCGTGGAGAGACCACCTCTTACGCACGGGGAGTCATTCCATATTTGGTGACGTAATGACGCCACAGAGCTACAGAAATAATCCAAAATGGTGTTTGCGCGAAGCTATCGACCGGACATAACAACAAACGGACTTTTATCACTATGGAAATAACTTTTTGTTGAAAAAAACGGCAAAGGTAAGACAAGATTTACATGCTTGCTTGGTTTTCGCTGGCGTTTTTTCGTGGAACTTTCGCTCCCTGCTCTGAAATACTTCATTCAATGTAAATGAGTTGCATATCGCTGGATTCAGCTGGTTGTTAGCTTTCATTTAATGTCATGGTTTTGGTGTTTCCGTTTATATTGTGGATACATATCGCACATAAACAAAAACGTGGTCATGAATTATAATCCGGCTATGTTGTTGTTATTTGCATGGCGTTAGAGCTGTGGTTCACGAATATGAAATTGAATTAGATTCGTTTTTAGAGGAGTTTCCGCTGAACACAACAGTATTTAATATGTCTGGGTTATTCTCAGGGTTAGTGAGCTATGAGTGAAAATGTAACGCACAAGGGGGCAAGTCCCCGGTACCGGGGACTCTCGGGCTTAAGAGGCTAAAAAAGAAAAAAAAAGTTTGAAATAAGTTTTACATGTAGTTAAAGTTACATTTCTCTTTTTACAGGACAAACTAGAGAATTCACAGTCGGTGTGTTTTGGTTGAAAGTGGGTTCAATGGGAGGAACAAGAGTACACAGAATAACTTGAAACTGAAAAAAAACCTTTTGTTTCTCGATTACACTGTGCTTATTGAATCCCAAAATGGATGTCGTAGTCAAAATTTGAATAATTGTACAGCTCTAGCAAGTGGTGAGCATGTTCGAATATTGATCTTGCCAGTAGTTTCCCAAGCCTACCACACCCTTTTCACATTTACCGTCTAAAATTTACTGTTTTATTAATAAAGGCACAAAATGCTCAAAATAGTTATGTTTAATATGACATGATCATTGCAATATTAAAAGAGCGAAAAGCAGTGCACTTCTCATCGTACAATTTCCGTCATTCAGATGAATTAAAACAACGACTTCTCTTTTTCCAGTAACCGCCATGACGACAGACGAGGCAGAGAGTGTCCACAAGAAACAAGTGTGTGAGCAGCAGCAGGAAGAGGAGGAGCCCACGACACAGGAACCCTGTCCCGCTGAGCCTACTCAGGACAGCCCATCCATCACCTCACCTCCCCCTGGAGGCTCGGAGGACGAACAGCAGCTCAAGCCCCGTCAGCGTACCTCTGCTGGTCGTGGCCTCTCTCGCCTCTTCTCCTCCTTCCTGAAGCGCCGCTCACAGTGCTCGGAGGGCGAGGGCGTAGAGACCGAAAGGGTGTGGGACAAGGAGATCAAGGACGAACCAAAGGCTCCTATCGCAGACCCTGAGCCAGAACTGCGCATAGAGGGTGATGTTGCTCTAGATCAGCACTCGATTAGCAGTGCTGAAAACCAGGTAAGAAAGAAGTTTTTAGAAGGAGACTTATGAGGAATAATGTATGAGGATGAAACTTTTGAGGATGTAAATTAAATACAGTTCTAAATTAAATCAGTTCTAGTGGCACAAAACATTGAAAACTTTCTTAGAGGGTGTCCACACATTGTTAGAGGCTTTATCTTGCTCCACAGATTACCAGTGGCCCTATAGAGAAGAATTCTATAACATTTTAATCTTGTTTAATAATGTAGTAACATGTGAAATAAGAGTCTGAAAAATGTAAATGCCGTTGGTCAGAAATCTAAGAGGCAATATCAAAAGAGTTTTATTACTAATATTTAATATATTTTTGTTTAAAGTATAATTAAACTTAATGCATTTAATCACACTTTACGGCCTTTTACACATTGAGAACGATATAAAATAACAAATAAATCATATGTGTGTTAGGGATACAGCTTCAGATGCACTGTAAGTAGTCTAAAAACATTGGTAATCAAACATGTTTACATGATTGTGCTTCAAAACATAGTTTTTTGCCTAATAAATAGCTCATGCTTAGTTTTGATAGGGTGTTGTTCGGATCTCGAACATTTCTTATGTCAAAACAAGTTTTACATGTAAAACGCCTAATCCAACGCAACGGTTCTCAGAAACAACAGTTTAAGTAGATGAAAAAAATGGAAAACCAGAAAAAAATCAAGTAACGTTTCTTCAATCCTTAAATCTACCCATTGTTAATGAAAAAAATGATAATAAAACAGAATAAAACACAAGCAAAATACGTAATATGTACGCAAATGTGAAACCTTACCTTGAGAGTGAAGCAATGTGTCGGAGGAGGTGGAACGGATGCAGAAAACATTACAGCACCACGTATGAAAGTTAACTTTCTCAAGATATTTCAAGAATTACTAACACCAACACAGTTTCATGCACAAGCGGAGACAGATGGAGAGAGCACTTCTAAGAACGCGTAACTATGTTTTAAACTTGCGCTACAGAACAGCACTTTCCACGTTATAAACATTATTTCTTTTACGACACCTTCACTCAAATATTTGTTATAGTAATAATGTTATATATCATTAGTAATCTATAAATAATGTTTCGCTGTGTTGTTGAAGTGTTTTGAAGCGTATCACACACTCTTTGCACTGGGAGATAGGAGCGCAAGAACCCAGAAGCGCAGCGTGACGTCATGATGTCAAGCGGAAAATACAGAAGAACAGCTTGTAAATGTTTATATCTCGCATTTTTCTTCGGATCTTGAAGCAAAAAAATTCCTGCGAGACATTTCTTATCTCGACCATTTCGTAACTCGAAGTATTTGTACCTCAGGGTACCACTGTAATGGTAGTTACCGGCTAAAACGGTGTTTGGTTATGCTTTCCGTTCATCGAGTTTCCTGTTTTTTTTTTTAAATATATTTTTTGTTTTGCGATTAAAGCACATACTAAAATTAGACCTGATATGTAAAAGTTTAGTTTGAGGTTATGCTTTGTCATATTGTAATGTTACTGCTAATGCAGCTTGGTGCCGGACAAGCAAAACTAGCGATCCGACTGGTCACAACACTTTAAAATGACTTTGATAAGGTGCTTGCTATCAAATTCCTGTCATGCACAGTCGTCGTCCACTCGTTTTGGCAGTAGGTTTTGTTGCTGACATTTAGTAAAAAAAATTTGCCTAGTAAAAATGTCTTTACTTGTAATTCCAACAGGGGTAACAGCAGTTTTTGTTATGTACTATTGCAACAAGAGCCTAATTAATGTAAACATTAATAACATTAGCTTTTAAATTACAAACCTGGAGGGAAATGCTGGATTATTATTATTTTTATATTCTTCTTTTTATTAGATTTTTATGTTCTTTTAACCGATAGTACATTATTTTAATAACCCTGCATGAGTCGTGGAATAATTGTTTAAATTGTTATTTTTTTCTTTTAGCAAATTACAGTAGGTCTGAAAGAAGACGCCGAGCTGGAGTCAGGCAAGGTAGAAAAGGAGGTGAAGGAGGAGAAGAAAGAGAAGGAGTTGAAAAAGGAGGAGAAGAAAGAGAAGAAGGAAGACAAGAAAGAGGTGAAGAGGGTGAAGGAGAAAGAGGAGAAAAAGGAAAAAAAGCAAAAGAAGGAGAAGGAAAAAAAGGAGAAAAAAGAAAAGGCTGATAAGGAGAAGTTAGAGAAGAAGGAGAAGCAAGAGATGAAAGTGAAGAAGAAAAAGGAGAAGAAGGAGACGAAAAATGTGGACAACGTCAAAGGAGAAGATGCAGAGAAAGATGTGGAAGAGGAGAAGGAAAAAGAGAAAGTAGAGGAAGAAGCCGAGCATGAAGACGCAGGTGCCGCAGAGACGGAAGTTAAGGAGGAAGTAGAAAAAGAGGAAGAGAATGAGGAGAAAAACACAGAAGAGGAAGATGGGAAGAAGCAGAAAGCATCTCGTCGGCCGAGGATTATGCAGTGTAAAGTCAAGCTGCTGGATGACATGCTTTTCGAGTGTGAGCTGGAAGTAAGCAAGAGACACACACGCACGCACACACACAGCACTGTGTGTCTCATCACTAGGAGCTTTTGAATGTCTAGTCCCTGGAGAGTGAGTCTGAAAACCAGCCGTTGCTCAAGGGCTTTTTTTTCCTTTGTTAATTAACTCTCAGGGTCTTGTGATTCTTGCAAGTGTTGATTCTGCGGATGCTGCTTGTTTCAGTCAATTTTGAAACGTGTGACTCTTTTCTACAAGCGCCAGAGACTCGACGTCTACCGTTAACTGAGACAGCATCCTAAGTGAAACAATGCTTTGTAGACAGCAAAGTGAACCATTCGTCTATTTTTACTTCAAGATCTATTTTTGTTATTAACATGAAGCCATCAAAGCTACACTTCTGGTTTCATCTTCGCAGCAAGAGTCTACGTAATCTCATGAAAAATAGGCCTGAACATGTAGCAGGAGAGTATGGACATTTTGAGACATGGCACGTGGGCTGTCCAGATGCTCCAGAATTCAGTTAATTATTGGCTTCTTCCAATATTGAAAAGAATGATGATGTTTTTTTAACTGGTCAATGGCCATTTAGTTTTCAGACGATTCAAACTGATTCCTTTTTCGTTTTTGTTCCTGGAAAAATAGTTTCAGAGTGTTTTTTTTCTCTTCCGTGTCCTGTCCTGCTCAAAGCCATCACATGGGAGAGTATTTGCTTCGCTGAGTTGGACAGTTTTGCTATCTCCAGGGGAGTAAAACACCTGGTGTGGTGTTTCCTCCTCTGGATTGGAGCGTTGAATGTATGTAGATATTTATTAGTTGTGTTTCCCCCTAACCAGTTTACATTAATTGCGTCAGGACTAAAGGGGGAGTGAATAAAGGGTCGGGGAAGGTGAGGGGGAAAGGTTCAGGAGTGAGAAATTTGGAAGAATACCTACCTGAACATACCATGTAAGTCTTGTACGGTTCCTGTTGTGTCCAGAGTGTTTGTTTTAATGTGGGTTAATAGCGAAACCATTAATACACAATAAAGGCATTTTCTGTCTGAAGTTTTGAGTGACAACACTACTTAATTAAAAATCATCGGTGTCAACGGGACATTACACATCTAACCAAACAAGTGGTGACAACGAAAAAGGGTTTTGCAACTGCCGTATCAGATCCTTTTTTTGCAAGGAGAACGCCCAATGACACTTGGTTCTGTTGATGAAGCGAGTTGAACATAAAAGAGCCACTTTGTGGTGCTCGTACCATAATTTTATAGTTGTAATGTAATGTTTTTGAATAAAGAAAGATTGCATTTATGAATAAAGAAAGCTCTCTGGCCTCTGGTCATGCAATCCAAGTTTACGTTCCAAAAACAACTGTATTCTACAGAAGGAAACCAAAGATCTGTTTTTAGGTGCAGGCATTTGTTTAAGAAATACAAATATAAACGTTTTCTTACAGATAACTAAATCATGATTTTTTTTAAATACTGTAAAATACTAATTTTAATATTTAGTACGCGGTTGGACACGTTGTGACTCACGTGTATTTCCAGTCCCTCTGACTGCGATTCGTCCTGACTGCGCTCTGCTGTAGCGTCTTATTCTACTGAAGGCTCCGGCACTGGTGTCTTTTTCTGAGAGAAGAACTCAGTTATGGAACAAATCGAAGGATTATTTTTTCGTAATGGCGCCTTATAGCTGCAGAGCTTCTACCTCCCTTCGGCACGTCCAGAGGTTTGATGTTTTCTGTGATAGCGTCTTCCTCTGCCTTTCTTTCATAAGTAAAAAGATAATTTCTTTGGTTAATGTGATGGATGTTCTTAGGCACAAAGACTAGCACTTCATTTGTTTTAATTGTTTCTTTTTTTCATATAAATAAATAGAAATGGAAAACAAATGTTTTGTTTTATTTGCCTCTAATAAATTAATATGATGCGAATGAGGATCTTTTATAGAACATAGAAACATCAGAGAAACAGGAGAATCATTTTAAACTTAATGAAATAACTGTCTGTTTCTCTCTTTCTCGTGCTCTTGTTGCAAATCTGTTACACAGGGCATGGAAAGTGCGCTCTTATAAGGTGATGTGTGGCAGAATCAGAATTAGAGCACAATGCCCATAAATAAAAAAGCACATAATAGCGAGGGTTCACTACTGCGAAACTATTAAAGTTTTGTGTTTTTTCCACCTCTCTCTTTCTACTCCGCACTGTTGCATGACGACATTTTTTAGGTATTAAATATTTCATTATTGTACTTCTAAATAAGTGCATTGTTCTTATGACGGTATAAAGTTATTGAAAACGACAACGTTGCTATTTTTAGATCCTGCGGTGAACCATATTACCCCCTAAGCTTACTTTATTCGAAAATATTTTTCATTCGATATTCCAGTTTTACGCACATGTTAATTTTCATCTTTTGATGGAAACATGGCTAATGACGTGTACATTGCAACAGCATTTATTTGGCATTTCCTGAAAAACGTAAAATTAACTATTTTTGTGTTTGTTGAACTGTAACCTGAACCATTTCTTTTAATTCAAACACTTTCAACATACATTTAGAAATGTCGACCACTTTTATTAAATATGTTTAGAACCTCGAGTTTCAAGCTAGATTTTCATATTAAAAAATTTCATAAATAAGTTTCATAAATGTAAGTTCTTCAGTGAGTGCTTTGCATTCTTTATCTTCTGGATGTTTCATGGTTGTACTAAATGAAATACATAATTTCTGTTTCAACACTTATTTTCTTAGTGTGGTTAAGTGCAGGAATTTTTAAAACAATTGTTTACTTCTGAATTTAACCAGTTGCTCTGCGTATGGTCAATGCTAACAAGTTTAGAAATGAACACTAGAGCCAAACCTGGTTCAAATGTTACAAGAGTGAAGTTTTAAGTTTGTCATGTTTAACGAAATCTCTTCATTTGCAGAAACATGCTAAAGGCCAAGAGCTGTTTGCAAAGGTGTGTGACCACCTGAATCTGTTAGAGAAGGATTATTATGGCCTGGCCATCTGGGAAACTCCAACTGTGAAGGTACAGCAATTACTAGCACTCACACGCAATTAAAAAGTGCTCTTTATATTTCATCATACTTAAGGTACAACGTGTGGGTTTTCACTACTAGAAATAGCATTTTCCTAATTAGGTTATCCAATTAATGAGTAAGGGTCAGGGAGGAGGATAATTCATTCAGCATAAATGTGTAACATAATGGTAATCGAGAAAAGAAATCCTTTACAAGGTCCTTACCCAAAGTTTTAGGCAGGTGTGAAAAGATGCTGTAAGTAAAGAATGGAACATTTTAAATTAAATAAATATTTGGTGGTGTTACCTTTTGGCATCAAACCAGCATTAACACTTATACTTGAACACTTATACCTATCGAATGATCATCAATGTCACCAGTAGATGAAACCCAATCATGAACTGATACAGAAACAGCTGTGTAGGAGGGTTTAAATTGTGTAAGGGACAGCCAGACTCTGCTACCAATGTGAGGATGTAAAAGAAATGTTGCTTCCTACGCCCACAGAGACACAAAGTGTTTACACTGTATTAACAAGGTCTCTTCAAGGCAAAAAGCTGACTGAGGTTTCAAGACGTGCCATTCAAGTTATTTGAGAACCCCCCCCCCCCCCTCAAAAAAAAACAAGGACGTGGGTAACAATAAGAACTATAGAGGCAGCAGTCAGCCAAGGGATCTTGTGCAGCTGATGCAAGACACTTCAAGCTATCTAGGGCTCGAGCACAGAAGCTGCATGGAACCCTATTGTAATTGCTCAGAGTTTTATTGTTTTGCCACCTTCTGCACACTTTTAAGGGCGTAAATGTGCTTAAAAACCACCACGTTTCACAGAACTGGTGAAAATTTACGTCTGTCTGGGGTTTGAAAAATAAGAGTAGAAAAATGGCTCTATATCACCACCTAATGTGTTTTAGCTTATTATGGGCTAACAGTTTTTCGTAGTTGAATGACATTTGGCAAACATGTGTAAGATACTAAGACTTAAATATAAGTAATATGGAACGCGTAAAAAAATTGTCAGGAAGTCAGTTATTTTGCAGAAACCTAAAAATTAGCCACTTTTGTCTGTGTCATACTTTAACAAACTCCTCTTAGATATTGTATCTGTTCATCTCCAAACTCCATCAATCCATCTTAAGGGATGCGGTATGTTAAATTGCGAAGCTTTTTTCACTTTGTTACACGATGTGCATAGAGTGGCCGTCGAAATTTTGGCATAAACAGGAAATTCTTAATAACTCAGCCACACAATGTTCAATCGGGCTCAAATTTGCCATGGGTGTTAAGAGTCAATGTCTCAACAAATCTATGTAGCGACCTACAGTGTCAGTTATAGCCCCACCTAGTGGCAACATGGAATATACAATGTTTTGCAGTTTTATGCTGCTTTTTCAGGCTGTGTTTGAAGTACGTTCGAAATTTGCAACACTTCTGTAAGGGACCAAGACCTACAAAAAAGAAACGAAACAGGAAGTCAGTTATTTTGTAAAAACCTTTAAAAGTGGTACTTCACCATAAAAAAGTGGTACTTTTGCACATCTCATACAAAGTCCCCCTAAACATTGTAAAATTTGGCCACTGAAAGGCTACAGCGTCCGAAGTGCTTTGATCGCTGCTTTAAAGCCGTTTAATTACCCTTTGAAATTGGAAGATGTCCAGCAGTGCCGTCAGCTCAGAATAACTAGAAGCCAGTAGGAACGGGGACAGGAACAGCTGTCTATTGTTTACAGATGTCTAGCCGCGAGTGTAAAATTTGCCAACGAATTCAGGCATGGGATCAATGCCATGGGACTTATGTATCTGTGAAGACATGGGAGCTGAGCTGCAGAAAAAAGTCACTCTGTGCTCTGGACTGATGAACCAAATGGTCTGTAGCAGAAGGCAATTCGTTCATCAACAGTTGGCGAGCCCTGCAATAATAAGTGTCTGCAGGCAACAGTGAAATGTGGTAGAGGTTCCTTGGATCTTTGGGGCTGCATTTCTGCAGAATCTAGCTTACCACAAGAGTAGCTGAGGAATGTGTTAAGGTGCCATGAGGGAGTCTGAACTAGGTGAAGGGTAGAGCACTTTTTCAAATTGGCGGTGATGAGGTGCACAGGTGAGCGGGATGCAAATGATTAGTGCCTGATTTGAGAGAGAATTGCTCGTGAGGTGGAAAGATCCTTTATCTTCACTGCACAACCCTGTTTCTAAAGTTATTTATGATATAAAGTCTCTTAACCAATGAAAAGTTCTCCCTCTACCTTTATTGCCAGTACAGAAAGCAAAACTACTCTGCTTCCTTCCATTTTGCCACACCCACTCCACTTCCTCTGGGCTACTGTCCATGCCCAGCCGTCACGCCCACTTTAGCATTACATGCATTCCATGACTGTAGAAAAGTAATATAGTAAATAGTTGATACTTGGTGTAAAATGTTATCTTTTTTTCCTCAGACATGGTTAGACTTTACCAAGGAGATCAGACGACAAGTACAAGGTAAACTTTATATCAGCTCTTCAACACATATAAGAATGATCAGAAAATAATTTTCTGTTGTTAAATTCATTATTGTTTTGCTGCTTTCAGCACATTTTTGATGGCAAAAATGTGCTTAAAAAGCACCACATTTCACACACATCAGAACTGGTGAAAATTTACGTCTGATTGGGGTTCGAGAACAAAGAGTAGAAAAATTTCACCACCTAACCTGTTTTAGTTTATGATGCGCAAGCAGTTTTGGCAAACGTATAGGATAATAAGATTTAAATACAAGTAAATTTGGCCACTTTTTCTCGTGTCATACTTTAACAAACTCAGACAACAAGTACAAGGTAAACTTCATTTCAGCTCTTCAACATGTATAAGAATGATCAGAAAATAATTTAGATCATGTTTATATCTTACTAGGAACCAACTACGATTTCACATTCAACGTGAAATTCTACCCTCCTGATCCAGCACAGCTATCTGAGGACATCACCAGGTAAACAGCACTTTTATTCTTTACAGTGTACGCAGACGGGACGCCAAAACGCCTCTTGTTAAGAAATGTCCCATCTGAGCTTTAATGAATCAATCAAAGCAATGAACTAGAAAAGTGAGTGTATTACTTTGTAATTAATGTGTTAAAAAGGTTTAGAGTTAATGTGATTGAGTTGAATAAAGTCTGACCTTTTCAAACTTTATCTAAATGCACCTTATAGACTCGTTCGTTGATATTTAGCCTTACTATGAAGGCCGATAAAGTACAAATGCTTTAATTATATACAAATATCTGAATAAACCATAAACCTTAGCCCTCAAAACTAAGCAAAAATGGCCACATTGGCTTTGACCATCCAAAGCAAAGAGCATTTCTGTATAACAGGGTTTGAGCACAGTGCTTCCAATGCTTCCTTTTTTCATTATTTCACACTGCACGATTGTGACTCTAGCAGAGTGAGAATTTGTTACTTTATACTGTGCAATTATCACACATGTGCTTAGCTCCAGGGATGCTAAGCTCCACGGTTTGGTACATTACTGCCTAATAAATGGTGGCACAGCAAAATTAGCATTTATGCTAACTAGTGGTCGACTGATTAATCGGCCGGCCGATATATCGCAGCAATATTTGCTATTTTTTAATAAATTGGCATAGAAAGAATAACATTTCCGATTTCAAACTCCTACAATATTTATATGAAATAGATCCAAACTTTGATCATTAACTTTATCTCAAGTAAACTGCACGAGAGTTCGTTAGCATCAACATGCACTGAACTGCGTGAAGTGTTGTTATTTCTACTCATTTATGGTGAATTCATTAGTTTGCGAAGTGATGAGACTTACACAGAACTCTTTGAATTTATTTGTGTCCCTTTTCAGCCCGGGTGACACTGAAAACTCGTTCTTTTATTTGACTTGCGATTGGGGGCAGTCACACACTACATTACCCATGATTCCCAATTTACAAGGCCCAAAAGGGGTGTGGTGAAGGCATGACTGTGGGGGGAATAAGGGCAAATAGTTTGTTTTGCAGAGGCGAAAAATATGGTGATTCAAAGACGTTTTTTACGATTGGTATTGCATTAAAAATTTACTAACGGTGCAGTGCTGATATAGAGGGCTCAAATATTTATTAGAAATGCTTTTAAAATAGCATAATATGGCCCATTTAAATATCATTATCAACTTTTTCAACTGTTTCAGATTTAATAGTGTATCCTAAAAAAATTTTACATTAAGAAAAAATCCATTTATTTAATTTTCTTTTTGAAAAACTGAAATTGGGCATCAGGTTGTAATTGTTCACAATGTTAGCTATTTCAAGTCTTTTTGGAATCATTAAGGATTTTATATTTGTTCTTCCTCCTGTTACTTTTATTTTGTTCTGTCTCAGTCTTTTATTTTGTAACTTTCTTCTGTTCCTGCCCCTTCCTGCCTGCTCATCCTCTTTGTATGTGTTCCCCTTCTTGTACCTTTTATTCTGGCCTCTTCTCCTGTTTGTGTCTTCATTCTGTGTCATTGTTAATTAGCCCTCATTTGCCCCACCTGCTCCTCATGTCTGGTTCATCGTTCCCTCGTTTGCCCGCTGCCTTCTTAAGGCTCTTGCTCCCCCTTCTTTGTCCGGGTTCATTATTTGATTTTCATGTTTCTGGGAAGCTTGTTCTCTTCTCTTCTCTTCTCTTCTCTTCTCTTCTCTTCTCTTCTCTTCTCTTCTCTTCTCTTCTCTTCTCTTCTCTTCTCTTGTCTTGTCTTGTCTTGGCTTGGCTTGGCTTGGCTTGGCTTGGCTTGGCTTGGTTTGGCTTGGCTCGGCTCAGTTTTGAAGTTATATTTTTGTGTTTGTTCCCAGTAGCCAGCTGGGTAGCAATCGTTGATTGCCTTTTGTGTTTTACTGTTTTGTTTGGATGTGGTTTAGTTTTGCTAAAGTATATTTTATGTACGGTTTTGCCATACCACGGGTGTTTGTGTTTGTTTGTTTTATTTTATTTATTAAACGAGTGTTGATCCTTTATTGTGTGTGTGCATTTGACTTCATTTAACCCTTCCCTTTCACCGTCTTGGGAAGGTTCCCCCTAACAATATTAGAATATCATTTCAAAGTTCAAACATTGTAAGCTCCCTGTGTCAAAATCTAGTCAGCTAATTAAAGTAATTAAGCTTGGGGAAGACTGCTGACTTGACAGCTGTGGAGAAGACAATCATTGACACCCTCCATAAGGAGAAAAATTCTCAAAAGGCAGTTGCAAAATAAGCTGATGCTCACAGAGCAAAGTTTCAAAGTATCAAAAAAAGTCTCCAAATGCTATCAAGTTTGCTTTTCAGATAATTTCATTTGGACACCAAGGTCCCAGACTCTGTAGGAAGACTAGAGAGACACAAAAGTAAGGCTGCTCAATGTCCTGTGTGTAGTTTACAATTCAATGTAGGTTTGGGAAGCTGCGGCATTTGCTGGTGTGGGTCCGCTGTCTTGTATTAAGTCAATGGTAAAGAGCACTTAATCATATTTTCCCAACACTTCCTATAGTGTAGCCAGCAACTCGCCTGACTTAAACCACACTGAACATCTTTGGAAGCTATTGGACCTATTATAAAAAGGAAGATGGGGAACAGATTCCCTAAAAAACTAAAAAAAGCAACTGGGGTCCCATAACATCTCAACAGTGTCAAAGGTTCCATACCTTGATTCTTTGATGCTGGAATTAGAGCAAAAGGAGATGAAAGTATGGAATAACACATTTTATAAGACCCACATTGGTTAGTGACTTTTTTTATTGGTCATTTTAGATATCCTATACCATTTTTTTAAGACTGAGTACAAGTACAGTGGTACCTCGAGATACGAATGCTTCAAGTTACGAAATGTTCAAGATACGAACAATAACAAACATTTCTGCTCTATTTTCCACTTGTTTGTTGCATGTTGCACTGCACTTCCTCGTCCTTGCGCTCCTTTTTCCCTTTGAAGAAAGTGTGCTTTAAGGGGCTGATATGCCTTAAAACACTTTAAATCAGTTTTAAATCGAGCTAAACATTATGTATAGATTACCAATAATGTACTATAACAAATGTTAGAGTCATGGTGTTGTTAAAAAAAAATAACGTTTATAAAGTGGAAAGTGCTGTTCTGTAGAGCAAGTTAGAGAAACCATGTGACGCACTTTCAGAAGCGTCTCTCCATCCCTTCTCACACGCTCGGTATTCTTTATGCTTGTGCTTGAAACCGTGTTGGTGTTAGTAATTTGTAAAATATCTTGAGAAAGTCAACATTCAATATTTTGTCAAGTATCAAGTACTGTGGTACCCCGAGATACGAAATTAATCCGTTGCGGGGTGGCGTTCGTATCACGAACATTTCGTATCTCGAACCATTTCGTATCTTGTGAAAGTTTTTTTTATTCAATTTTTTTTATTCAATTTTTTAAAATATCCCTGCCAAATTTTGCCACATACAGTTATCAGTGGCAGATGAAAGCACAAATTCTGTGTTCTTTATATTTATTTAATTTTCCCTGCCCCTTTCACCCTGGATGATCACAGCTCACCGATGTCGCACTACAACAATGTCATGGCAGCAGCTTCACTTGTGTAAACAACACATCTTGTTTCACATAAAATGTAATAATTCTGAAATATTGTTCTATTGCAGGTACTATTTGTGTTTACAGCTGCGGAAGGACATTAAGAGCGGTCGTCTGCCCTGTTCATTCGTGACCCTGGCTCTGCTGGGCTCTTATGCCCTGCAGTCGGAGCTGGGGGAATATGACCCAGAGCTTCACTCCAGCAACTATGCCAAGGAGCTCCAGCTGATTTCAGGACAGACCACAGAACTTGAAGAAAAAGTCATGGAGCTCCACCGGACATACAGGTGATCATGACTAGTAGAGCTGGGTATTGACCTATTCAGTAATTTGATTTGATTCTTATTTTTATGGTTTGATTCGATTCAATTTGTTTTGATTCGATATTGATTCGCTATAAATATTTCATTGAAAATGTTAGTTTTTCAGACTTGGGATCCATATTTTGACATAAATAACTGAAAGTCTCCTACGTAAGTTTATTACTGAAATATACATCTAGATTAATAATAGGGTTTATTTGTAAACAAGTCTTATTTTGACTAGAGGTGAATATTCATATCCTCTTATGTGAAGCATGTGTGAATCGATATTGTTTTGTTAAACTGAAGATTGATTCAAATCGGAGAATCAATTTTTTTTACCCAGCCCTAATGACTAGACACCCTTGAGAGGGTGATTATTATGATTCGTAATTTCACTTTTCCTTTGAATGGCACAAGTTTACTAAGTATGACATAACCTGTTTTTAACTTTAATATTTTTATTTTTGAAAAATGAATTAAAAAAAGCTGCTCTGTGTGTGGCAAATGTGCTGAAAGAGTTAGATGCAGCTCATGTACTCCAACCTTTGGATTAAATTTAAATATGTTTTGATTTCATATCTTCACAGGTCTATGAGTCCAGCTCAGGCTGATATGATGTTTCTGGAGAATGCCAAAAAACTCGCCATGTACGGACTTGACCTCCACCAGGCAAAGGTAAAGTTGTTTTACTTTCATTGGTGGAATTATTTATGCTTAACACTCTGGCACTCCTGTGTCTCTGCAAATAATCTGATTATTAGCCTCACCAGAGTACCTCACCCTTCGTTAAGACTTTAAAGGAGTTGATTCTCCTTTGACACATGATTGACACACAATTGATTCAACTCTGACACACAATTTCTTTGCTTCTTACAATTTGTAAAGTTTGTAGTTATAAAAAGCCTGGTAAATTTGCCGGTCTTACTAGTGTTGAACCATATACATCGTTAGCACTTAAAAGATGTTCTTGTCTATGTAATCTGTATTTGAGTCCTGTCTATGTGCAGTTTACACTGCTAGCTGTCGAATCAGCATTTTACAGTTTTTACAATACGATTCCTTATTGAATCAATTTTGCCTCAAACTGAGTTGTGATCAGAATTGAATCGATTCTGGAATTTGACAGTGAACAATAGTGTTCGATTCATACGGAACCATCAAACTGCACAGGGGTCAAACAGCAACGATGAGCTTGTGATAAAAGCATTGCATGTTATGTTTTTCTGCTCTGATTTGGTTGCTGAAACCAGGTCAATCTGTTTGCATCAAGCCGAGGATTTAAATCATTTATGGAATAAAGGTTTCACAAGAGGAGCAAGGACTCCCCCTTGTGGTTATCACCAAAATCCTTGTTGGCTCTCAAAATGTTTACCTCAAATATGTTTCCATGCAGGATCTGGATGGGGTGGATATAATGTTGGGTGTTTGCTCCAGTGGTCTAATGGTTTATAAGGACAAGCTGAGGATCAATCGCTTCCCCTGGCCAAAAGTTCTCAAAGTCTCCTACAAACGCAGCAGTTTCTTCATCAAGATACGACCCTCTGATGTACGAGTATTGTTAAATATTATTGATTTATTATTTTTGCCTGCTTTTTTTGTGTTGGGCTCAATGCATTTTACTTTAAACATATTGTTCTCAGCGGTTTTGTGATGGTGCATTTCCCATTGGGCAAGAAGGAAGTGGTATAATGTGTTCAGTTAGGGTTAGGGTTAGGGCTGCACGCTAACCATTATTCCAGAATGGAGACAGTGCAGAAAGTGTTTTATCCAAAAGCAGGGGCTGCCAGTAATTTTGGCCCTATGACAAAATATGAATTTGGTCCCTTACCACACCCATTCCAAACAAAACATACAACCCAACCTAGCTGTTCAAAATCTTTGCCTGCTATTTAATACTTAACTTTTTAATAATTACTTTTTTCATCAGCAGAGATGGGGCCAGGTCACTACTTTACAAGTCAAGTCCCAAGTCAAGAAAAGGAAAGTCCAAGTTAAATCCATAATCAAGACAGGGAAAGTCCAAGCCAAATCCCAAATCAAGACAGGAAAGTCCAAGTCAAGTCCCAAATAAAGACAGGGAAAGTTCAAATGAAGGCCCTTAATCAAGACAGGGAAAGTCCAAGCCAAATCCCAAGTCAAGAAAGGGAACATCCGAGTTAAGTCCCAAGTCAAGAGATGAAATGTCCAACTTAATGTCATGAGAGGGAACGTCCAGGTTAAGTCCCAAGTCAAGACAGGGAAAGTCCAACAGTATTCAAGCAGAACAAAAATCTTGTAATCCTCCCTGTAATCAAACTCTGTTTTTTGTTGGAACATGGGTTTGATTCCTAAAGGAAGAAAAAGTTATGTGCACGTCACTCAAATGGAGTGACAGCGGGGACAGCCAATCACGTGTTGACTTAGATCTTAAAGAAGCTTCCGTTTTTATGGCTGATCTCTCTCTGCCTGATACAAACTGGCTCAGAGTGAAATGCGAATGTGAATTTATTCTTATTCAAGTCTTTCTGAGTCAATTTGCGAGTTATTGTGGTTCAAGTCCAAGTCGAGTCCCAAGTTACCAAATAACCGAATGACCAAAACAACATTTCAGATGTTGTGCAATGAAATCGCTTTGGTTAGTCCATTAATGCCGGCCCGTTCTGTTGATAAAGCCATCAATTCCTTTTTTTAAGCACTCATTTGTTTTTTATTACAATTTTAGCTAGAACAATACGAAAGCGCCATTGGCTTTAAACTGCCAAACTACAAGGCTGCCAAGAAACTGTGGAAGGTCTGTGTGGAGCACCACACCTTCTTCAGGTATGATTATCTTACAATTTATTAGAAGTCCTCCTTAACAGGTGTTCATTGATTTAAAATGCAAACTCTTTGGTCTCAGGTTGACATCCACAGAGGTGGCCACCACCCCCAGGAAGTTCTTAGCTCTGGGCTCTAAGTTCCGCTACAGCGGACGTACACAAGCGCAGACGAGACAGGCCAGCTCCATGATTGACAGACCTGCTCCGCTCTTCCAGCGCTCTGCCAGCAAGAGAGCATCCCGCAGCCTTGATGGAGGTAGGTTAGCCTCGAGGAAATGTACTTTTCTTTTTTCAGTTTGGTGGGGTACTTTGACTTGTACTAACAAGTACAGGTTTAAATTAGAAACGTTTTATTTCTTACTGAAGGAAAAGTAAGAGTGTTAAACAAATAAATCCATTTGAAAGAGTTCCAATGATATTTGCTAGAATTAAAATCAATACGTATATAAAACCTCATGTTCTTTCACTACATCAGAGCTCTCTCCCCTTTACCACCCCAACACATGGGGGGAATAACACGGATGCACCCTTCTCAAGCAGCTAGCCTTGTACGTTCATACCCGCCACACGATACAAGACCAGATAACAAACTCGTGAAAAGGTGCCATATTATGAAATTATTAAGTTAAGCACTGCACTTTCCAAACGCAGTATTCATCGTAAAGAAAAAAAAATCAAACAGGAAAGAAGAAGACGATGACAGTGGAGGATTTGTGGCGCGCTATTTAGCACAACATGAGCACCACTGAGTGTCATACTCACGTCTCACTCGTTCTCCTTGAGGAAACTACATTCAAGGAGCTGGGGGTCGGGAATTCCTGGACTGATAAATGCAAATATGTGGTTTCTCTAGTGCGAGAAGTATTGTGCCACAATAATGAGAAAAACAAACCAGAACATAATAATTACAGACCCTGAAAGTAGAAACGGAAGCTTCAAACAAAATTAAAATGTGCTGAGCAGCAAAACCTTTACTTACTATACTTTCAAATTTGTAATCAACAGTAAAAATCTCAAATTACCACTAACAATAAAAATGCAGGATTATTTGGTGGCATGGTATTGGAATCAAAACGTTTTTTATAATGGAAGTCAATGGGTCACGAACAATAAATAAAGGAGCAACAATTCAAATCTGGTTCTATACAAAAACTAAAAATCCACCATCATTCTTCCCACTCTCGAATCTTTCCCTCTACATCTCTCATAGACTTCCCCCCTTTTTAACACCCTCCTGTCCTGATGTAATTAATGTAAACTGACCCATGGGAACAATAAATAAATAAATAAACAACTACATAAATTCACTGCAATTTTGCAATCATTGAAAAGGCCTTACAGTGTGTTATATATCCTGGGTTTTTTATATGGATCCTTCTCTGAATAACAAAGATTTTCACATAGAAGATTTTTTTACGTGCTATGCTTAATTGAATTTAAAAGTCATGTATTGTAAATATTCAAAAATGTAAAGTTAATTACTCTAAAACACGTTAAATATAAATGTCATATTATCCATGTGATCTAGTTTTGCACCAATAGCTGTGTTTCCATCCACCTATTTTTTGCGCATTTTGTAATGTAACATAAAAAAAACCTGGATGGAAATGGCAAGATGTGCATAAATTTTGAAAATGTGCATAAAAAAAATTGAGTATCCGATAAGAAAAAATAAACTTTGATGGATTGATGCATTTACCCAGTAAATCCCAGTGAGATGGAATGTCAATAGGTTTTTCTGTTGGAACTTAATGGCGTAACCAACAGAGCTTTTCATTGCAGAACATCTGAAATATTGTTTGGGTCAAAATTCCATAACCAAAATCTGTCATCGAAGTGGTTCGGATCATCATCCCCAGAACTTTCTTTACTGGCCGCAATCCCAAAGAGTGTCTCCCTCCTCCAAAAGCAAGATCACATGACTGCGCTTAATGCATTTCGTCTGTGTGTTCTAAGACTCAAGTAAGTTATTATATACGTGAAAAGGCCTTTTCCTAGTTTAGCAACTTTAGGTTTTTCTTTTGATATTTGGGGCTAGTTTATCAGGAAGTGATGATTTTGTTCTCATGGACTCATTGGATGGAAACGGTGATTTATTAGCAAAAATTTTATGCGATATTCCAGTTTTGCTCCTCTTTAGATGGAAACATGGCTAATGTGAAGTACCTTTCTTTCTTCTCATCTCTCTTTGACAGCTATGATCTCAACCCCGGATAAGAATGCCCGTCCCGTCAGCGCTCCCATCATGTCTCCCATCATCTCCCCAGGCGATCCTCCTCCTGTAGCAACTGCTGGTCGCTCGGACAAAAAAGAAACATCCACACCGACAGGCCGTCCGCGCTCCTCTGAGAGGAAGAGTGAGATAAAGGCAGAGGCCCATGTAACACATGGCTCCAAAACAGACGGCACAACTGAAATCAGGGTATGACACACATGCATACACCCTGTATAATAGGCTTGCTTTGAAAAATAGTTTGCATTAGTTTCTACATTTCCTTGTTTGCATTTCTACATTTGCAGCTTGCACATCCATAGAAAACGAACATGTTTGTACAGGTTTAACACATTAGAATCACAGGCCCAATTCCATTTTTCCAACATACCCCTACCTCTTTACCCTGGTGCCCTTTAACAAAGGTAATAATCAGACACTCCTCATGATACCTGCCGTAATGTGATTTTGAAAGCTGCTATAAAATCGAGGCCATTGGACCACTTTCACACCTGTTTCCACATTGGATGGATTACGCTTCAGTTATTTCCAGTAAAGCATTGACTGCCTTTCATGTTTTTTTTTTCTTCTGGATTTTCTGAAAGGTAGTGTCATCAATGTACGTCGTTTATGCTAAAAACCAAGTGGTACTCCCTCTATAAATGAGAGCTTTTAAACTGTAGCCACTTTATAGGTGGTTTTGTAATGGGAGGCTGTTTGGTGCAAAATACACGTAACATCCGGAGCAGATAAAAGTCAGAAACAGACCGAAGCGCTCGCGCACCACACTTACGGCACTCAAGCATTTTGTGCAAGTACACACAAAGTTTCGTCCGCACACAAGCACAGTGAAAAGAGCGCAGAGACATGCAACTTTGTTGGAAACGGAATGTACTTTGGTGTAATTTGATCATTTATTAAAAAAAAAAAAAAAAGATAATGTATGTGTTTTTTAATTCTAAATACAATACGTAATAAAGTTTAGGTACCGTATTTTTTGCCGTATAAGACGCACCCAATTTTAAATGAGGAAGATCTAGGAAAAAAGATACTGAACCAAATACTGTAGTAAAATATTTTATATCAACTGTGTAAAAGTTAACAGCAGTTTAAGAACAATTATATGCCAAACATGAACAATCAGTAAAGTCAGTAAACAGTAAAAGTAACAAAAAAGGCTGTAATGTTTCATACCTGCTCCTTACGATCCGCGCTGTGGTAGGATCGACGAGCAGAGATGGGCGATGACGTTAGCGCGCACCGCCGGGTGTACAAACATGGCCGACGGCTCCGGAGCTAGGCCGAAGCCGCGGCCTCTCTTACGCCTCTCCTACGGCCGTGACCGCCCTCCGCTCCGCGGCGCTCTGCATTCGCCGTATAAGACGCACCAACCTTTCCCCCTCAGTTTTGGGGAAGAAAGAGTGCATCTTATACGGCAAAAAATACGGTAATTGTTTTCTTTTGAAATGTGACTACGATACATCAAAACTGCCAATTTTGCATTCAAAATGTCACTAGGATTAGAAAAAGGAGTTAACAAAAAACATTAAAAATAAAGCTCCAGTGTTTACCAAAGTTTTTCATGTTTAAAGATATAATGGATGAGACAAAAACTGTATATCAAGGTAAATTATAGAGAAATAAAATAAAATCCTGCATTGGCATGGGGCTGGTATGAGATTCTGATGATATGATAACCATAGATAAAAATATCACGGCTTCACCGTATCATGGCATTGTAATTACTGCTCTATTTAAATGTCTTTCAAAAGAATAAAAAAAAAAATAGTTGAACTCTTCACCTTTCCTGGATTATGTTTGGAGCGGTATTTTCCAGACAGATTGAATACATTTTTCTTAATTGCTACTCAATTGCATCTTCTCTTTACGCCAAAGTGCCTTCCGGTTACAGCAAAATGCCTTGGGGTCACACACGTCTGCATCCACTGTGAAGGTGTGAAGGCGCATGTTAGAGAGAGCATGATGTATAATGTGATGTGTCCGTGTGTAAACCAGCATCGTATGGCACAGAGTACGCGAGGGCAGAGTTGTTCCTGATGCTACTGTGAGTTTTGCACCAAAAGGCCTCCCATAGTTTGATTCCCATAACGCCATGACTGTTGGCTTAGCATGAAAAAATAAAAGTTTATTTACTTTCCGCATGATCAAGGGTATAGTTCCTAAGTGTGCAGCCCAACCACTCTTTAGCTGTTGCAAATCTAATCTCACCATGTGTGGAATATCGAAAATCCACTACTGTGCTGAAACTGCTTCCTCAACTTCATGGGTGAGATCGTCACTTTTAGTAGAAACCATGTAATCTGCTCCATCACTTCTCTCACACAGGCACTGCGGGTGTGTCAGAAAAAGCTTCCTGTGTCATGATTTCAATCACAGATTTAAAAACACTTACGCTATATAAATGTTTGTATTAGAAGATACATGCATTTAAAGACATAACAATGTGTTTGAATCGAGAAATACCATTAAAACACTCTTTTACTGTTTTACTTGCATACTTTTAAACCACTCAATCAAACCTTTTATAAGGTATAATTTACCTTTGTAAAACTGTGGTGCTGACAAGTTTTTGATTGAAAGACTTTCCAGCCATGCACCTTAGTCTTGCCCCCTTCATCTTGACAAAACAGAGGGGACGTCTAATGGATATAAATGGAATTGAGCCTAAAGCACTGAATCCATCTTTGTCAGTGTGCTGGAGCCTGAAAAGATGGGCTTTTAAAAACATGAAAGGGATCTTACGGTGCAGGAGTGCATGCCGACCATCATATATCAGTTTAAGATAGAGGACGAGAGTTTACATATTCTCTCTGTGCTGCTGCAGACCGTAGTGCGGCGTGAACGGCGGCGCCGTGATGCCCCGGTGGTGACGGCCACAAATGGGGAAAGAAAGAGCCAGGTTTGTGCTCTTTATTTCCGCCAATCACATTAGAGCCTGCACATAATTGATTCACCACATCATATACATGGTTGTTATTATTTTAAAATAAATGTTTGTTATTATATCAGCTTCCACTTCACTAAGCTTGCTAAATTAGGTTTAAATGCCGTGTTCCATTCTCTGCCTTGCCCAAATTTATTCTTTATATAGTGCACAGTGTAACAGAATATAAATAAACTTAGCTGATTTAACTGTAGATGTGCGCTAAAAAGTAATGTCTGTGTTTAATTTTTAAAAAGTTACATGCAGTGTCTGCAAAATATTGTATTGAACAGAAAGACACAGTTCGATGCTTGCCGGTGACCTTCCTGGAAGGAGTTTGCATGTTCTCCCTGTGCTTGCGTGGGTTTCCTCCGGGTACTCCGGTTTCCCCACAATCCCAAAAACATGCGGTTAGGTTAATTGAATAATCTAAATTCCCCTTAGGTGTGAATGTGTGTGTGAATGTTGCCCTGCGATGGACTGGCGACCTGTCCAGGGTGTACCCCCGCCTCTCACCCAATGTGTACTGGAGCACTGGTAGACCCTGGTGACCCTAAAATGAAAAAAAACGGGTTGGAAAATGGATGAAAAGAAGATACAGTGGTGTGAAAAATTGTTTGCCCTCTTACTGATTTGTTCTTTTTTTTTTTAGCATTTTTGTCACATATTGGTGTTTCAAATAATAAAACAAATGTAAATAACACAAGTCAATAAATGATGTGGTTTTGAAATGATCGATTTTATTATCAAGGGAAAGCAAAATCCAAAACTACACTAGCTCTGTGTGAAAAATGGTTTGCCCCCCCTGTTAAAACACAACTTAACTTCATAAATCCACAAAGATGTAGAAGTAATGAGGCCACACCCAGGTCCGATTCACTTCTACACCTATTTACAATCAAGAAATTATTTATTGGGCCTGTCTGACAAAGTAAAGTAGATCAAAAAATTTGAAAAAAAAAACACAGTGTGAAACTGGCGTAAGAAAGGAAAGATGGCTCTCAAGGAAAAAAATTAATTAATGCTTGGATTCAACACATTAAGGAATTCAGCAGTTGGTCTCAATCTCAGAATATTGTCCTTTTCTTTAAAAAATGTATTTATTCTTATTAAAAACCTCAATGTTTAAAGCAGAGAACTACAAATAGCAGTTAAGCTCAGCAAAAGCCCACTTAAACATTCTCAACCAATCACAGCAGAGAAATAATTGTATGTGTACGAGTGAATTTTATGAATGTTAATTAACGTGTGCTAAGAATGTGATACAACAGACTGTTTAAGGTTAAATAACAACAATCAATTATTTTCCCAATCGTTAAACAGGGATTTTATGAATAGGTGGAGCTTAGTGAAGTGTGAAACATGCGCAAAGGTCATGAGACTCAACAACAAAATGTATTTATTTATTCATGTTAAGTTTCACAGCAATGAAAATGAAATGATATGCTCTCTTCCTTTCCCTCTGGGGTCTGAACAGTCTCCACGAGCGGACACAGAGATGGTGCGCATGAGGAAGGTCAGAGTTGTCCTTACGGTTATCACAGCATGATGGAGATGCTATTGTTCTCATCAAATCCTCACTGCCCATTATTTACAGAAAGCACTCATTTTATTCTTTTCGCTCATCTGCTTTGAATGCATCGTGTTTGCACTTGTTGGAGCTTGGCTGGATCAGAAAGTACTCGCATATTCCCCGTTCCAGCACACACGGACGTCTTTACTGTACGAAACGCATCTGCCATCTCTTAACCTGTGAAGTCTGATGTGTACAGCACAGATATACTTTAGGAGAACTGTAAAAGCAAATCCAAACCATCTTCTGATGCTGCAAACCACAACTTGAGCTCAACCGTTAATGCATTAAATAATTACAAAGGGTGAAAATAAAGAAAAGGTATTTTTCAAACAAACGTGAATCAAACTTCTGGATCAACAAGAATCTTTTATGTTTCAAACAAGCAGTCAGAGGTTTTGGACATGCACTCAACCATTAGGTCATATATAACTTAAGAACCATTCCACCAAATTGGTGCCATGTGCTTGTTGTAACTTCAAAAAATGATAGATTCCAATAAAAAACATACTTAAGTTTTCCAAATTGGTTTGGGTCCAATAAAGTAACTTATTTAAATGTTTCATTAGCCATCTTGTTGTTCTTTATATAAGTAACACGGCTGTGCCTTTTTACACTAAATTAATAATATCGCTAAAATAATTTGAGTAACAGGATCATATTTTTTAAATGACAATGCAAGATGTCATCACAAAATCGTCAAATATGTAAATAGAAATTAAGAGAACTTACTTTTCCTGTTCCTGTGGCGTTCTTCTGTTCAGGTGTGCATAATATAGGAACTAAGGATGCACATAAATGGCAGCAGGTGCTTTGGATTGAAAATATTTGTTTGTTGCAGAAGGCAGTTTGTTCAGTTAATAGTGAAGCAGGGTGGAGGTTCCTTGAATGTTTGGGGCTGCTACTCATTAAGAACTCTTTTTCTAGAAGTACTAAAAGTCCCACAGATCCCTGATCTCAACATCATCGAGTGTCTGGGATTCTTTTAGTTGTTTATTCCCCGCATTTTGTTCATTGATGAAAATAAATGATTGATTTCCAAAGCATTCTTTATGTACATTGCAACATTTCGGAGAGTACTGTATATGAACATTTGTCATTCAGCTTTTTTTCTTGAAGTAAACTTTACATGATTTTTAGTTATTATAGAATATTATAGTTTTCTGGCATGCCAAGTGACTGAAGAAATGCCATCCCTGTATCCGGTTTATCCTCTGTATTTAGGACGGAACTCTGCTGCTAAATGTACTGGCAGGTGGAATGTTGCCAGTATCTGAATTCATTTTGGAGGGATTCCTCTGAAATTCAAGTTGAAGTGCGTCAGGAAATATGAGAAGCTGACAGTTTCAAAGAAATAAGAAACCATCTTTAGACGTGTGACTACGAAAGCAAAGATCTGCATGTGATTTAATATTGGTCTGTTAGTTGAAACTGCCGGTAAAGAGCTGCCATATTGTACCATATTTGGAGATTTGCTTTAAAGATAAGAATAGAGATGTTTGAGAGAGTATGGTTGATTTGTTTAGAAGCTCCGATTCAGAAGCTTGCTGTGGGTGTTTGAGATGTTGTTATGTTGAGATTAGGCTGCAGCTTCTTTATCTTGAAAGTGGCAAATTTGGCAGCCATTAGGATGAATGCTGTGGTTAGTGCCTCCTCAAGTGCTGTGGAGCTTGTATGCTGATGCCTTTGCAGACACAATGTGAGTAGAACTGAAGAGTAGACAGAAAAGTGTCTCTTGCATGTGATTTATGTGCTGTTTGGAAGTGTTCTTGTGATATTCCAACCCAAATATAAACTTGAAAGGTCCACTAACCAAATTTCCATTCAGTCTGGAAAAGTAATGGTTGAATTCCAAATAGAGAACTCCAACAACAACAACAAAAACCGTAATCCTCTGAACTATACACAAAAATATGTGGGTAGACCTTTTAGTGTGCAGTTTTGTTTTTAATTGAAGAATAAAGGGCATTACAGAGTAAAAGCCAGGGGGAACATGGGCACGTAAAGTGCAGAAAATATTTGAAAACAGGCCGTAGAAATAAGCATAAAATAAATTATTACATATATGAACAGACCTGCCGACATTTGGTAGAGAGCTCATGACAGGAGATCCTTCAACAAATGGAATATGAGCAGATGAAGACAGAGCAACAAATTAAAAAGAGTATTAAAGCTGCAAGTAGCGATCTAAGGGCTCGAACCCATCTGGCGCCATCGCCTGTTTGTTGCACTATGCGCTACAATGATCCTTATTTAATATTGATATAAATAATGGAAACCACATCTCAGTGTCTACTATTTATTTATTAAAAGTCTAAATATTTTCTATATTGTTTTGTCTTATTTCAAAATTGGTAAAAATAGATATGCCTTATCAATGTTAAATGTTTTATTTACTGTTGGCACTATAAGCAAAAGTAGATTGTAGTGTTGTAGATGTGTTCGGACATGGAATGTTAACATAGTTGGTATTTTTTGGACCGGATAGACATTGTACTTGTACAGACATAACAACTTTTAGACTTTCAACGGCCGCTGTACGTACGTTTGGCCGTTTTCTGCAAAATAGTCGATTTCACATCGATTATGAAAACACACTCTATTTACCTCTGTTTAAATCTTGGTACCCTACACATGTTTGCAATATTTGTTTTCGTGCAACTCAGAGCACAATATAAGCTGAAACACATTAGGTGGCGCTATAGAGCCATTTCAAAACTCACTTTTTGAACCTCAATCAGATGTAAATTTTCACCAGTTCTGTGAAATTCTTCACCAAATTGTGTGACTTTTCGAGCACGTTTAGGCTCTCAAAAATGCACAGAAAGCCGCAAAACTAGAATTTACAATGGTGTTCTATGCACCCTTGGTGATTGCGCCCTAAAAATGACAGTATTTACAGGTTTCTCCATATTTTTTTCATCTATTTTAAAGGCATTTTCAAAATTTGATTCAAAAAAGGAATTCGGAATCAGAAATTGATTGAACGCGATATAAACAAACTGATCATCTCTCTTTTTTTTATCAAATTTGCAGGGGATCAAATAAATGTTATTAAGTGTATTGTATATTTTGGGTTTTGTTTCATTAAAACATGACTGATGGCAATTGTAATGGTCTAACCTATTCAGGGCTTAGTTGAATAGATGGAGAAGAATATGTTCCAGTGGTGTGTGTCCAGACCTTTGACTGCTTGTGTAACTAATTTAAATCTCACAAGTGCTGGCATTCTTACCTTTTTTCATTTCCATTGTAACTAAAAATGACTTCTTGAACAGGGTTTTAAGTGAGTCTTCAGAGAGTCATTCAGCGATAATGAACTTACTTTAAAGCTGTCTGTATACACTTTCAGGATGTTGACCACGGTAACATTTACCTTGGCCTCACAATTACCCATGACCCCAGTCCTTGTTTAGCTGTGGCTGTTGTTCATGCTTTTTTAATTTGCCATCCCTTCATGTCTCTTCACAACAAACATAACTTTTTCTAATGACCCAAGACTCCTTCAATCAGCCTCAGACCTTGCCAACTCTGTTTTCCCCTGTCCTTCACAGAAAAGAGCAAAGAAAATTGAGGGAGAGACTATTTATATCAGACATAGCAATTTAATGTTGGAGGTTTGTATGGAAACTTTGGAAAATGTCTTGTTTTTGCTGCTGCATGTGTCGCTGCATGATGTTCTGTTTCTTTCTTCATTCTTCTTTCTGCATGTTTTATTTTGTAGCTTAACCCTAAAGGCTTGGCTTGCACTATTTACCTCACTAACAGTAATGCAAGTACTCACTTCTCTTTCATCATATGTTCAGCACTGGTTGTTTAAATATATGATTGGGAATTCTGAAATATTTAGCTTTTTTGGTGTAAAATTGATTCAATCCAGCAATGCAGCATGTAGTTGGATAGAATTTTTGAATATTCATTTAAAGAAGCACAAACTACCAGTCAGGGGTTTCCAAAACCTTCTCATCCAGTTTTTTTTCTTTATTTTTCTGACAGGCCGTACATTTTCTCTGAATACATCAGAATTGCGAACGAACACATGTGCGATACGGGCAAAGCGTTTCGAAGTAAAACATTATTAGTGGAACTATCTCAGTAAATGAACACATTTCTTGTGATTGTGGCCAAATTTAATGAAACGTTAAATAATTCAGTAGCCGGTAATTGAAAAGGGTTATACATTTTGACCTCTAGATGGAGCTCTTGCCAATGATGTTTTTCCAGCTATTTAAGGTACTGTTAGTACTGTTTTTTTTTTTTGTTGTTTTTTTTTTTTTGGGGGGGGGGGTATTGGGAGAGAGGGGAGGGTTGGGAAATGACCCAGTTTCAGGAATGAAACTAGGGTCTGCTTGTGCAAACAGCACCTGTGTCTTTTTGTCATGAATAAAAGCAATTCTATTCATATGGTTCGGTAGGTGCCAACTCTCAACTATTGTCCTAAGCAGGTTCAGTTGGTCCTATTCAGGTCCAGTTTCAGGAATGGAACTAGGGTCTAATTGCGCAAACAGGCTCAAAATATCGAGCTCAGTGTCCTCTATTCCACAAGAGCCCAACGACTCACACCATATTTTATGGCATATTGATAGCTGCTGCCATTTTCAGGATGAACGAGAGGCTCCGGTGGTAAGTAATCAGGATTGATAACAAACCTGAAACTTCTTTATCATTTTTGTTGAAAATTGGGCGGAAAATAAATGTTGAATCCCACTGGCTATTTTATGGAAGGCTACATCACCAATATTGAAATAATGTTAAATATATTACATCAGGGGTGCTCATAACATCTATCGCGGAGGTGCTACTGGTCGATCGCGGCGTGAAATTGAAACAATATCAGCGGATCATTCCATCCCGTCACAGTTCAGTAAAGTTAGCTGCAGATTCACGGATTCGGTTTTCTCTGATCAATACCAGACCAGAATGTTCTTAGTAAACAAATAATATCTATTTTTAATCTGTGTTATGTAGCGGACAAACTACAAAACGTTTTTTATCAAAACAAGTTTCCCTCGGCATTCGCAGAAACACATTACCGTCTATGAGCAACCCGCTGACATGGAATCGCTTAGGGACCGTCTGCAAATTACCAGATCCAAAATATGTTTTACCCAGAATATGCTTCATAACTTCATTCTAAATTGCTCTATTACAACCAAAATCAAGCAACACACCACTCCTCACCTGAATATTGTACTGCACGACTAGAGCATAATTTTAATCATATTCTTGATTATTTGGATCAAAGCTCAATTGCTCCCATAAAAATCACTCTATTACCATCAATTCAGGTCACACACAACTGTTCTAATGATTCAATTCAGTGCAAATCATCAAATTAAACTCACGTTATTACTTTCTTCTTCTTTTCCTTTCGGCTGTTCCCAGTTTAGGGGTCGCCACAGCGAATCATCCTTTTCCACGTTATTACAAAAAATGTAAATAATTATTATGTGTTGTACATTTTTGTAGCGGGTAGATCATTTTGACTTGATCATTTTAAAAGTAGCTTGCAAGCTGAAAAAGTGTGAGCACCCCTGTATTACATTATTGGTCAGATAATGACTGACTGACAACACATCCCTACACCATCAAAGTAGGAACTTGCACAACAGCAAGACATTCTTTTTCTTGATATTCTTTAAACTATTTTTGGGTTTGCCACCAGAGTCTGTCTTTTATTCTTAAAATGACGGCCATGTATAATAGGCAATTAAGCCAAAAGAGCAATTTTAAATAACAATTTTAAATTCTGCTGTTTATGGTTATTATGACAAAAACTAGGTTTGGTCTCAATAATCTAAAGTGTTTTGGAAACTACTATTTGATTTAGCTAACATGAACACGCTTTAACAGATTGCCCAGAATTCCATAACTTTTTACCTATTTTTAAATTAAAGTTAGTAAAATTTAGCATTTATAAAATCATTATATCATTTGACCACAAGGTGACACTGCCCAACAAAATGTGTTGCGTACTTTCAAGGCATTGTAAAAAAAATGTGTATGCCTACTTTTGTACAAATATGTTAAAGTGTTTGCAAATTGTAACTATATCCAAAATTCAAAATGGCTGACATAGTACAAATGGACATTGTCCAACTTTTTTGACAAGCTAATTTGGAGTAATATGCCAAAAAGACCTATTATATGTCCTGACAGCTGAATCTCTGCGAGAATATGTTCTTAAGACATGCAGTTCAATGGTTATTAGCATAATAGCTGTTGTAAGTGCAGTTTTGGTGGGGCTAGAGGGTTTATAGGGTCCTAATTGTGTCAGATTACACATAGCCCGCTGTATCAGTGTGCCAAATTTCACACAATGGTGGTATGCAACAGAGCTTGCAAAAAGTGATATGGTGCTTCAAGTCAAATTATGGTTAACACCAGAACAACAGATCTCTCCATTGCCATCTAGTGTTGAGAGGAAGTGTTCCTGGGGGCTTGGAGGAGCTACAAAAATTTACACTTTGGAAAAACATTTAGAGTTATTTGACTACACATCTTATCTGAGATAGATATGGATATACACTAAACCAGAGTTTCATAACCTTTGTGACACTGGGGCCCAATTTTCCCCGTACAACGTGATTCAAGGCCCAATCAAATAACTTGTTAATGTAAATTGATCCACATCTTGTTTTGATTTGTGTTTAATAATTAAATCAAGTCATTTTATGGTTTATTAAAGTAAAATCTTGTGGGGAAAAATGCCACAATATGATCATCTCAAATACATTTATTTTCACACTGAACAGTTAAACCAAAGTTGTCGTGCTTAGCACAAATTAGAACTACAAAAATATTTATAAGGCATTTTGATAAATAAAATTGTGTGGTAATAAAGCAAGCACACTTAAAATAAGTTTCAAATGAAATAAACTGTAAATGACACTTAAATAGAGTGCAACCTGCTGATGAACTTGACAAATTAGTAGCCTTAACTTTTGTACAATATGTCTCTCTCCAAATCTGTGACAAATTATCAACAGTCTGTTTTTTAACAGTCTACAAATCACGATTCGTGTTTACCTCTTAATGAGAGACTTGGGCCTGTCTCTTAGACATGATCAAATCCTGTCTGGGTGGAATGGCTCACTCTTAGGGTAGCCTCCAGAGATGCTCTGAGTCTGCTGCGAGCTTTGGTCTTAGTAAGACTCCAAGATAAGTTGGAGTCCAAGAAACAACAGCTGTCCAACGGCTCTTTTATTAAACTCCGTATTGGAGCGAGTACAGCAAGAACGAAACGGTGAAGCCGGCTCAACTCAACTGAACTAAAACAACAATATCCCCTTAACGTAAGTTTTGACCGAAATAGACCATTTTAAAGTTAACGTTATTAACAGAGAGAACATTGGTACGTCTTACCATCAATTGGATCTCCCAGGGTTTAACGGGAAACTGCAGCAGCGCTAGACGTGGTGCGTGAGCAATTAGTGACACTCGCAAGGCGGTTGAAGGTCACGTGTCCCGGAGCAACAAAAAAAAAATAATAATAATCTTCCAAATTAATTTTATTAATATTATTATTTATTATTTGTTTTTAATGTCCTCTGATGGATTTGAGTGTGGTTTAAACGGTAAAAAAAAACTAAAATGAAATAAGGCAAAGATGTTCATTTGGCCGAGGCTCTATTGGCGCATACCACAACGCCTGACCGACGCCTCACTGCTACCAAGTGCTAGGAAGCGCCATTCAGGTCCCGTGGCCTACTAATTGGTGCTCGCGGACCGAGATTGAGCCCTGGCCCCATGGTTAAGAAACATTGTTCTAAACAAAGACACTCGAAGAATCTCAAATAACTAAAATCTGCCACATGTGTTCATTCCTAGTTTGTTGTATCCAGGAAATGTGTAAATTATAATGAAAATGAAGAAAAAGCACATGATTAGGTGTTTTTAACCTTTGACTTGTAACGTTTAGAATATTATGTTTTCCTTCGAATGCTTTGATTGGCTGTTTTGCGCTTTAAGAATGCTCTGTAAGTTACACTACACTGCAGCTTTTCCGATGGGCTTTTCACACGCAAACATTAATATTATCTTTGTGAATTCTGAATTCTATTTTTTTCATCTTCCCTGATACTGATCATATTTGAGGTCAAAACTAATAATTTGACATAAGTGGAAACAATTGCTTAAATAAATAAATTATTTTTTTATATATGTAGCTGTGGTCACTGTACCATTGCTGTTTGTCATATGTGCATTTTTTGGTTGGTATTAAGAAATGTAAATATATTTTATATAATTCAATTATTTGTGTTTTTTTGTCATGAATAAAAGCAATTCTATTCATATGGTTCGGTAGGTGCCAAGTCTCAACTATTGTCCTAAGCAGGTTCAGTTGGTCCTATCAAGCAAAAAAGATAATGATAGAAGTGCTTTGACATTTAGAATTTTTGTTATTGATTTATCTTTTGTAAATGTAGTTGTAATTACAAAATATACATATCTATATTAGTGCTGTCAAAATGTGCGCGGTAACATATGCGGTTAATTTGACATATTAATGTGTTTTAAAAAAAAATTGTTATCAACTACTAATTTTTGCTCGTTTCATAGTTTTCTCTGAGTATTTGCTTTGGTCACCTGAGTATTTTTACATGACACATTCAGTTTCCTCGCAATGCAAGTTTTTCGTGTGACTATAATGAGTTTGTAAACAAAGCCTGGTCATCCTGGTCACCTGGTCATTCGTTCATTTAGTTTAGGTTATTTCTAGGGGTGTAACGATATATCGCAGTACGAAATTTTGCGCTACAAAAAATGTTACGAAATGTATTGTAGAGTAGTGGCGAAACGTTTACGAACTTTGTCTCAGTTGCAGAAATCGCTTGAACTAAAGGCAAGTAGGCAGCATGAGTTCGGATAAAATACAAATTGAAGATGCCCCGTCTTCATTTAAATCTGAAGTCTGGCAGCATTTTGGCTTTCCTGTCGCGCAACAGAATGACGGTAAAAAGTTTACAGATAAAACACAAACATTGGCAAACATTGGTTTGTAAACATTGTAATACAAAGCTGCCATACACAGCGTCAAACACTTCGAATATGATGTTCCATTTAAAACAGCATCACAACAACAAACTCTTGCAAACCCCCGCAAAAAGAATGTCAAACGTCAATACAACGCAGTTTTGCAGCAACATGGTCTCAGTCGAGTGCAAAAGCTCAAGAAAGACAGACATATTTAGTTGTTTATTTGAATACAGAAGGTTTTTATTAAACCTTAAAATGTGATCTTGTGTGTACAACAAAGAAAGCTATTAAAATTTGTAAATAAATTATTAAATTTTATATAAATTTAATATAAATTAATTAAAATAAATCAGTTTTTCAGATTTTTGTTTCATTTATAATAATTGCTTAAAATATTGTGATACATATTGTATCGTGAACACAGTATCGTGATGTGTATCGTATCGTAACCTGGGCATATCGTTACACCCCTCCTCCTTTGGAGAAGTCTTATGTTATTCAGGTTTTATGTTAATTTAGTGTTTATATTACTTGTTTTTGTGATCAATAAACTGTGATCACTACACTATTATAAATATGGCTTTTGAGCACACAGTTCAAATGGAGGATATTTATAGTTTATTGCAGGTTCACAATTAATTTAGAAAAATTGTGCCATTAATTAATTATTTTTAATCGATTGACAGCACTTATATATATGGTTATTATATTATTAAAAAAAAAAAAACTTAATATCAATTATTGAACCTACTGCACTTACTCAAGTTGCAGCTACTGGTTTATATAAATAGTTTTGATCATGTAACGATCATCCAACGTTTGTGATGAATGAATGTCAGAAAACTGAAAGCATATATTCTGTCATTTTTGAAAAATGCTTCTTAATGGATCAGTGAAGAATTCATTGAACTTATATGGCTCAAACATTGTTTTGATTATGTTAATTAATTGTTTCGAATGCAAATAAAAACTAATAATTATTTAGTAAGATTCTTGACAGTGGAAATCCGATATTTTGGGATATTTGGATGTGTTCAATGTTTTGGTGAGGAGCTCATTGGAGATGTAAGATGCAATACAATTCAATATGTTTTAAAGTGCAATAAGCTGTCATCCCCTGTGCTCAATATAGTGTGAAAAGCCCATTTTCGCCTTTTTTTTTTAAATCGTTTGTTAACTACATATTAACTATATATTAGCTGTAAATGCATGTTTAGCTGTACATTTACATGATTGAGAAATCATACGTCTTCTGTGATAGGGATGCTGAGTTCCATTTCTCTCGCTTGCCCCAACTCCTACCATTTACCCTTACTCACATGCCTACACTTCAGCTCTTGAAACCGGGGGAGGAAGGTCTGAATACATGAATTGGAGCACCCCAACAAAGCCCTACTTGTGTCTCTGAGGGTAGACTATACACTAGTCTACTGTTATTAACCTTATAGATATAATAGCACATTATGCTAAACTAGCAGTTTTTTTTAACATCAGTAAAATATACTTAGTGACCTTTATATGGTTTAAAACTTTTACATATGCCAAAAAATACTTTCACACTGGTGGGAGTCTCCGCCGATAGTGGCCATATCCGAAATCGATTTGGGACACCCCTTCATCTCACGTAACCATGCCAAACAGAGGGGTATGGCTAAGGTATAGAGATGGAACTCAGCCTTTAAATATCATAGTGTTCCTGCTGCCTCTCCCAGTCATATATTTACCAAATTACTATAAAGACTGTTTCCACTCTGTCGCTATTGTTCTCATGAAGTCTGATCAGTTGTAAATAAGTCTGAGATCCTGTTCAATTCTGTGACATTAACCTCTTCGTGACCCTTGACCACTCCTTTAATCCCGTGACCTGTCTAACTAATCCCCAGATGTGCCATTTACTGTATTCTTTCTTTGTATTTGTGTCATTCTGAGAGACATTCTTGTCTGTACGAAGAGACAGTTGCATTTGTCAGAATTATCCAATTATTTTGAGTTGTTGTACAGTGAAATTGTCTCTTTATCAGCTGATCAACAGACATGGATCAGATTCTGTATGTATATTTGTGGGTTAAGTTCTGAAGGCCAGATGGTTCAGATTGGTAATTTGTTGCACAGCAAAGATCAGTCATCCGTCACATGTCTGGTGATGAGCTAATATTGAGAAATCAACAAATCTGTTAAACACGGTGAAATGCTAACATCAGTTCCATCGGTACCTCAAACTCAATCAGCAAGATCTTTAAATTACCTCTAGAACAGAATCTATGAACCAATTAAGATCTGTAAAACAACTAAACTTAAATACTATGCGCCAGTTTATACAACAAGGTTCGGGAGGAGCTTACCAGGACTAGCCACGTAATCACTAATGGCTCTGCTGCTTTCTTAGAAAATCTTTCTCATGGTAAACCCAGGTCTGCATGACATACAGTTTCAATAGATTTCATATTAACTTGCATCCCAACTGTCAGCTCACAAAACATAATTTTTTGTGTGCTTTTTTGGTATTTAGTGTCAATTGACCAACTTTAAATTTCATTCTAATTTGGAGCACAGAGCTTTCGGTTTTGTTTCAGTTGGCACTGAGTTTATGAGGACTGATCGCCGATGTGAGTGTTTCATTCTTACAGATGAACCTGGCGACTAAGACACAAATCCATTCTAAAACCTCACCTGCCTCCTGTGCTTGGATGAATAAAGATTAGCTTGGCTAACGGTGCTATTGGAGTTAATTCATTCTGTGTGGATGAGATACCAAGACACTGTCAAAAAAGCGTGTGTCTTAGTAGCCCATAGACTGTCTGTGTATTTACTTGATGTGTTTTGTGTGCTTTTCTGCGTGACTAGATAGAGAAGAAAACGTTAAGAATATAATTAATCACTCCAATGATTTGGTTCCTTGATGATTGCATTACTTATGCCACTTTTACACCAACCTGTTTTGAAAAAGCATGCCTCAACCAGGTGTGCTTTTGGGATCTTTTCCATCTCGTTCTGTAGCTTTTGGTGTATATGCTCATATCCATTTGAATGAGGTTCTAAAAGCAGTCCAGGGTAATATTTTTTTCTCTGAAAAGTGTGACGCAACATCTTGTTGATCGCTGACTGATCAGTTGTTGGGCTCAATGATTGGCCTGAAAGAATCGTTATTGCAGTGCGCAACACAAAAATGCTGTACAGACCTTCCTTTCAGAACTAAGCGAAACCAAGCCCTCGTGCTGTTACTAAACCAGTGGAAAATAGATTGCGTGCACTAGAGTTAAAATATATGACTCATACAAATACATATAATGACATTCAAAATCCGATTCTGATGTGAAAGGTTAGTCTGGAGGCTTTCAAAATTTCTGACTCAGTGTTCTGAACTGTTAGGAGATCTTCGATAAATCTGGTGAAAAACGAATCATTCCTGAATTAAACATGTTCTACCACCCAAAGACCTGCAGCGATAATAAACCCTGAGACGGCTTGATTTGATGGTTTGATTCTGCATAATATATTTTGAAAATTAATGTTAACTGTTATACTCTTATATCAGTTACACTGTTTATTCTGCTTTTATTTTGCATTAATATACAGTTGAGCTCATAAGTTTTTCATACAAATTTTTGCCCATTTTTCAGAAAATGTGACTGATAACACATTTTTCCACACATAGTGGTTGGGTGTGTTTACACGTTTTTTAATAAAAAAGTTTCCAAATGACCATTATCAAAAGTTTACAAGGGTTTGGCCTGATAACATGCACAAAAAACTGACACAAAAGGGTTTTAGGGGCTGGGAAAGAAAACCATCCTTACCTCGAACAGTTTGCTTGTAACCAATGTTTGTAAAATAGTTTCCAGACTCCTGATAAACCCTTACCTCTTTCATCCAGTGATTTGCTGACATTTATAAATTCTGAGCGATTGGGGAAAGCAAAAGAGCTGTTCCAAAACAGGAAAGAGATAGAAAAAATGTCCAGGGAACTGGGGATGCCAATCAGGAGTGTTCAAACTCTGCAAAAGTGGAAAGTGAGGGATTCTGTTGAAAAAAGGTAGACCATTTCAACTATAACTGCTAAAAAAACAAATAACTCCTGAATACAGGGCTCTCCTAATGGTTGGAGAAAAAGCATTACTACGCAAATGCCACAAAGGAGCCACTCACAGCTCAGAAAATGTGTTTTGGAGCGATGAGACCAAAATTGAACTTTTTGGCCACGAAGAGGAACACTACCTTTACATAGGAGTGAGGTGGGTCACTAATGTTTTGGCTCTAAAGGCACAGGAAACTTGTTAAAAATTGATGGAAAGATAAATGCAGCATGTTTTCAAAGGATACTGAAGGACAATTGACCCTCATCAGCCTGTAAGCTGCACATAGGATAATACTGGACATTCCAACATGATCCAAAACAAAAAGCCAAGTCCACTTGTCATTGTGAAGTTTCTGGAGTGGCTGACCTCAATATCATTGAACCACATGGGGAGAACTCAAAAGTGGAGATCATGCAAGAATTTACAAGAGGCTTTTTGCTTTACCAACGTAGAATATAAAAAACCTCATCAACAAAACTACCTCAAGAGATTTCAGGCTGTCATTGATGTTAAAGGGGGGAATACAAAATATCAAGAGCTGGGTTGTGTAAACTTTGGATCATTTGGAAAGTTTCTGTTGTCATTATGATTTAAAAATAGTAAGGTACATAACATTTGACCAGGGTGTGTAAACCTTGCTCTTTGCAAACATGTTTGATTCTGGCCTATTTCAATATCAAAATCCAGACAATGCAATCATTGAGAGAACCTGTCATTGACCTCATCCAATCCCCTTCCATGTGAAAGTACTTGATTCCTGAATCTAGATGTGAAACCGGTTTAATATCAGAGTAATACCCGATTCAGTGTACGTTATCAAACTATTCATCATTTGAATCTAATTTCTCTTTTGATTCCCAAATTTCTCTCCCCCTTTTTTCCTCCTCGTTACACTCTTTCTTTTCCCATCATTATCTGTCTCAGGATGTGGATAAGACCCAGACAGAAATCATGCGTCATCACACCAGCATCAGTGAGCTCAAGCGGAGCTTCATGGAGTCGGTGCCTGAGCCTCGACCCAGCGAGTGGGACAAGCGCCTATCCACACACTCACCCTTCCGCACTGCCAGCTTCAACGGCCAGATGCAGCCTGATGTGAGTAAATTAGAGCTTGAATTCTTTGGTTCAAAATCAATATTATCAGATTGTACAATACATGTGAAGTATTTGCTAAAATTAGGTTTTGTCAAACAAGAAACAGTTCCATTCATGATGATTCAAATCCATTCATAGTTCCACTGCTTTATTGCTAACTATATACATGGTTCAAAATAAAGATGTTGACACATAATCAGGTAGATAACGAGGAGCATTTATTTGCTTTTTCTCACGTTGTTCAAGTCTTAGTGGTAAATAGCTTATTCCAAATTACCAGGACCATTGTTTTACATGGCAGCCTCCCCTCCCTATAACATAGAAACGAAAAGTTAAGATTAAAGGTGTGGTATGAAATCTTTGGGAGTCGATGTTGATGTTTGAATTCAGGAATACAGCCACACCCCCCGACCAATGGCATGTCTTTACAATTTATATGCAAAAATGACAGTGTCGCGATGACTTCACTGCGTGCTAATGAGTTATAACTGATTTTAAAACTATCTGTTTAGATTAAGGTCATATATAAAACAGTTTAAGATTTAAAGTTAAGATCCAAAAGCCTGTTAACAATGTTAGCATGAATGCATTTAGCATCAACGGTCAAAAAAAGAACGGGTAGACACAAACCAGGAATGCAGATAGCTTAAAATCTCTACACTTTTCTGCAAACATACATCGATTAATTAATATGTAGTTATGAAATTCTCAGTAGCCGTCATGAAATATCTCTTTCTTTCCATGCACATCAAGAATGTAACGTTACATAAACCGAACCGAGAAAATTTCACTGAGTTTTTAATTATTTGGTTTGACTTGATTAGACAGCAAAAACTAAGTAATGTTATTTAGCAAATTGTATTTTGATGTACTTATGTGTTTTAGTACAATACATTACAAACAAAATGTTAGCAAAGCTCTAAATTGTGCGTGCACCTTTTAAGTCAAACCACCTAATACTATTTTTAGTAAAATTTACTTACGTAATGGAAGCAAAGTTGAAAAATATTTTTTTACAGTGTAGTGCTGGTCAGAGCTCGTAATAAAAATCATATTCCCCTTGTACTGACTTCCCCCCACTGGCTGCCTTTTCATTTGAAGACTATCTTAAAACATTTGTTTTGAGTTTTAAATGTAAAAGTGTGACGTGTATCGAGTTATAGTCTTTAATACTCAGAGTCGAGTCTGAGACGCTGAAACGAGTTCTTTCTTACAACCAAATCTTTAGCTCAAAACTTTGTCGTCACCCAACACTACACCCCTCCTACCACCGATGCATCATCCATTCATGTTTTAAACCAAAGCTCCCCTCAAAAACTTACAAAAATTGGCAAAACATTAATGTAACTAAATAATTACCACCGAGAGGAATCCTGCTTTTGATTTGGAGTGACATCAGCCCCTGAGCCTCTTCCTCCTCTGACAGGTTCATACTGATAAGGCAGCATCATGAAATTGTTACTTTTAATCACGTTTTAAATAATAATATATGAATTGTAACAGTAGTGTATTATATGTTGTTAGACGTCCATTTCATGGGTGCATGCGACACGCAGTAGCCAATGAGAGCAGACGGTTCTAACTACCAATCATTTCAGATTGTGTCTTATAAAGTACGAGATTTGTGCAAACGATTCATTAAATGATTCATCACTAAGTCATTTACAAATCTGTTAAAAATAAACGTGTAATAAAAGTGTTTTTTAACCTTGGATGCATTTCAGCCTGGTGTTGGAGATTTCAAAAACCAAATAATTATGGTGAGAGGAGTTTGGATATTCTCTCATGCTCGAGTGGGTTTGCCCTACAATTCCCAAAACATCTGTCCGGTTAATTGAATACTATTAATTTCCCTTTAGAGTTAATGTGAGTGTTGCTTGTGGGTCGTCCGACTTTCGCCCGACGTGTGCCGGGGATAGGCACCAGTAGCCTCCTGTGACCCTGAAAGGGAACAAATGTGTAACGAAAATGACTGTATGAATGTTTTGTTGATTGATAAAGTTTTTTGTTTGTTTAAAGGACAGCTTGATTAATTTTGCTCTCAAATGGTGGTCATCTTTTGTACTAACAAGCAGTTTTGGTCGCTAGTAGAACCCCCCAATTCTATTAGAGGTGTTCCCATATTGAAATGTTTAACTAATTAAGTTTTAAAACTAATTACCAGTGATGTAAAGTAAGTAATTAATTCATTCATCCATCTTCTTACTCGCTTATTCCCTTTCGGGGTCACGGGGGGTGAGAGGGTGAGAGGCGCGGGGGTACACACAAAGGGGAATTTAGATTTTTCAATTACCCTGACACTGTTTTTGGGATTGTGGGGGTACCCAGAGTACCCAGAGGAAACCCATGCAAGCACGGGGAGAATATCCAGGAAGGTCACCAACAACTGTAAGGCCACAGTGCTACCGACTGCGCCACCGTGCCGGCTTAATTAACTAATTACAAATACTCAAATAACTAGTATTGAGTAGTTTTTCTCAGAAATTGTGATTTAGTGACTAGATCTATACTTCTGTATCTGTACTTTTACTTTGCTTTTCTTCTCCTAAACCTGATTGTCACCTGTCCCGTCCAATCAAATTGTAGCCAATCCAATGCTATCACATCAATACAATCAGTAGAAACCAAAATGATTCTGAAATTTTCTTTTATCGTTTCAATCACCAGGAAAATAATTGAATTTTTAATTATTTATCAGTTGTTCTCTCTTTTTTCTGTCTTTAATCTGTTTTTATTCTTTGTCTATCTCTTTTTTTCTCTCTCTCACACATTTTGAGTGCTTTCACTATATCTTTCTCTCTTCCTTTCTCCTTGCTCTCATTTTTTCTGTTTCTCCCCCTCTTTTTAATTTTACTGTCTCTTATTAATCTGTCTCCTATTTCATTCTCTACTTTCTTTTTTCTCTCCTCTCTTTTTCCTCAACCTCACTTCATGTCCTCTGTCTCTCTTTTACTTTCATGCTCCTTTTTTCTCTTCCTCCCACTCTCTCTTTTCCTTCTTTATCCCTCATGCCCTTTCTAAGTGTTACTTTCTTCTCTCTCTCTCTCTCTCTGTCTCTTTACTTCTTGTCTATGTTTATCTTGCTTAGAAACATCCGTAAGAAAATGGATCTGATGTGAGCTAAATTTTGAAAATGTAAAATATAAGCATCAGTGTAATACTCACTACTCTTGGGTAGTTTTAGAAGAGCTACTTTTTACTCTTTTTATTCTTACCTTTAGAATAGATACTTTTACTCTACTTTCTTTACCTTTTTTGGCAAATAATGGTACTTTTACTTGAATAATGAGATGAGTTTGTCACATTTCTTTAGAAACTGAATAGAACATCAGGCTGGTAGTTTATTAACTTCATAACGTCCATACACAATAAGAGAATTCCTGGAATTCCCAAGAACTGGAACACAAGGACTGGACTTCAATTTGATCCAGGTATCCAGGTAAGATGATCAAGTATCCAGGTAAGATGATCTGGAGAACACTGGCAGAGATTAACATACAAAGAGGAGATATCCAGGGAAAATGTTATCTTCACTAATCAGAACAGAGGTTATGGTGAGAATCCAGATAAGTAGAACCATATTTTATTTGATATATACAATGGTACCTCGAGATACAAATGCTTCAAGTTATGAAAAATCCAAGATATGAAAGGACTCTCAGAATAAATTTCACTTTAAGTTACGAGATAAAATCCAAGATATGAAAATTACAAACAGTTCTGCTCTCTTATCCGATTGGTGTGTCTGACATCATGCTGTGCTTCCGGGTTATTTACCATTGACAGACAATGGTAAAAGATGCTGAAACTTTGATCATCATCACAAATTTATAAATCATGCAAAACATGTAGAGATTACCAATTATGAGCTTTGCCAAATGTTAGAGTCAAGGTGTCCTAAAAGAAATAACGTTTATATAGTGGAAGCTGCTGTTCTGTAGCGCAAGTTAGAGGAGAAACCCTGTGTCGCCTTCTCAGAAGCGCTCTCTCCATCCCTTCACGCTTTCGGAACGGTATATGCTTTCGGTTTTCCATTTTTCATCAACTTACACTGATGTTTCTGAGAGCCATTGCACGGATTAGGCGTTTTCTAAACTTTCTTCCACATAAGAAAAATGTGAAATACCAATGCCACCGTGGAACGGATTAATTTTGTATCTCAAGGTACCACTGCATTATGTTTTAGAACATTAAATATAATATATCCTACAGAGGATATCCCAGGAATGGAGTCCCTTGCATAAGAAAATAAGGGTTGTCCAGAAGAACCACAACACAGTAACCAGGAAGTCACACGGTAATGACATCACCACCGGACAAGGACTGGTGGGAAATGGATTTCCTTATATATGGGAATGAGCTCTGTGGATTGGTTGAAGAGGGAATGAGTGTCAGCTGAATGGCGTGACTTATTGAGTGCTCAGTTTTGTTGAAATTCAGAAGTTGACCTGTCAAACTCCTTCACTTAGCCCTGAGTATGTATGATGTTTTCTGTCAAAAACTAAATCTGAAACAAACGGAAGATAAACACGCGATTAAACCCCTCAAGGCTTCCTCCAATCACACAGACCTACTCAATCAATTCCGATTATGAGTGTAGCCTCTTCAAATCTCCCTTCTCATCCCCCCATTCCACACATCTGTTCATTATTCCGAGCTTCTCTGGGTGTCCCGCTGCTCTCTTCAGAGATGAAAGTCTGCCAGCTGCAGCAGGTAAGGTAAGCATAGCAGGAAGCCTACCACTGCTGCTACATATGGTGGTGATGCTGCTGACTGTAATAAAGTAAAAGACAATGAGTCACAGAGAGACGTTGTCAAAATTTCTTATGCCGTGTCGAGGCAGAAAGCAGTGTTGCTTGTGTATGCCAGCTGTGCCCTGTGACACAGCAATACCCACACATTTCCTTCCTGTGGTGCAGGCTGCTGGTCTCAATGGTGAAGCACCAGCTTTTCTCTGACGTACATTTTGTATAGATTATGAAAAGGACAAAGATGTAGCCGTTTTTCTTTTTTTACCTTTTGGTTTCTGCAGGATTTTGTGTCCCCTCCTTCAACTGCCACCTATTCACCATAGCACCAGCCCCTTACGACCCTTTCTGCAGGTTGTGGGCCCAGAGGAGGTAAGACCTGACCACCAGGCGCTCACACGCGAGCAACAACCCCGTGCCTGGCTCCAGGGTGGGGCCCCGTTTGCACCACAACGGGGGACGTCACGAAGATTGATCTTTTGTTTGTCATTAGGGGTTTTGTAGAATTTTGTCTTGGGAGACCCTACCAGGAGCATATAGCCCCCGACAACATAGCTCCTAGGATTATTCGGGCACACGAACCCGTCCTTCACGATAAGGTGGCAAGAGGCCCTGGAAAAAAGACCTAGAGAATATGTCTCCGCCTGGGAAGACCTTGCTATCCTGGAAGAGGTATCTGATGAGAGGAATGTCTGGGTTTCCCTGCTTAGACAGCTCCCTCAACGACGCAGTCCTCGGTAAGGGGAAAAAGAAGAAGATAATCCAACTCCATATTTGGCGTAACCACCCTTTGGTTGTAACACTTGCTTACAGTATTTGAAAGAACTGCTCTGGAAGGTTGTTCCAGACATCTTGGAGATCTTCTCTGGCTCTTGCTTCCTCACATCTGTAATTTCAGACACACTCAATGATGTTGAGAGCAGGGCCCCGTGGAGACCATGCATCACTTCTAGTAAGTTTTCCTTTGAAGATAGTTTTAATTACTTTTTTTCTCGACTTAATGTTTTGAGTCATTGTCCTGCTGCAGAATACATGTTACCATATTCCTCTGATGGTATTGCGCAATGGATAAGTATCTGCTTGCATTTCTCAGCATTTAGAACGCAACTAATCCTGAACAAATCTCAGAATTCAGAAACACAGCCCCATTGTTCAAGGAACCTCTATGGAATAAAATTGGGTTCAGAAGGCAAACACTAAACAAAATTTTGAAAAAGCTTAAAAAGAAAACACAAATGCAAAAATACGTTTTTTGATTAGCGCATGGATGGAGGAGAGGCGTTTTCATGGTGGTGCTGAGCTTCTCACAGTATACACTCACCAACAAATTTATTACGTACACCTCGTTAGTATCCTTGTAGACTTTGCCTTAATCCTTCATGGCATAGTCAATAACACGGCACTGAAAACATTCCTTAGAGAGCTTGGTCCATAATGACGTGATAGCACCACATACCATATCCCGGAGCTCTACTGGATTGAAATCTGGTGACTGTGGAGGACATTTGAGTACAGTGAACTCATTGTCATGTTCAAGAAACCAATCTTAGATGATTCACGCTTGATGACATGGAGCGTTATCCTTCTGGAAGTAGCCATCAGAAGATGGGGACACTGTGGTCATTAACGGATGGACTTGGTCATCAACAATAGTCAGGTAGGACACATTGCTCAAGTGGTAACAAAGGTAACATCTCCAGACAATTACACCAGCACCACCAGTCTGAACCGTTGATACAAGCCACGATTAATGCATGCTTTCACATTGTTGACCCAATAACTTTAACAATGCAGCAGAAATCGAGACTCATCAGACCAGGCAACATTATTCCAATCTTCTGTTGTCCAATTTTGGTGAGCCTCTGTCAATTGTAGCCTCAGTTTTCTGTTCTTAGCTGAGAGGAGTGGTCTTCTCCTGCAGACCTCGATTGTGCCAAGGGGGTTTTTGGGTTACCGTTGCCTTTCTAATCAGCTCAAACCAGTCTGACCATTCTCCACTAGTGTTGTTGCCTCTAGACCAATTTTGAATCAAAGGGGTTTGCAAAATGGGGTTTAGAAATTTAAAAAAATTTAAATTTCCTGCTGCCTTGCTCCACGCCTCTTCGAAATATGAAATTCAGCGATTTTTGGTTGAAAAAAAAGGGTGAGTTTAGATGAAAAATAATTAGAAAGAACACATTACTGAATAAATATAATAATTTTCCATAATGATTTTCTCCCCTGACTGCACATCACGGATGGAGTGTGAATACAGCTGTGACTGAATGCTGCCCCTGACAGCTGTGCAGTGTGAAAAGTTCTTTGACTAGAGTACTCTGAAAATAGTGCAGTCTGAAGTCAGCATCAATCTATGGCTTCATTTAAAACAATTATTTTGTGTATAACATGGCAAATTTGATGCTATGGCATTATCGTATCAAAATATCAATGTTTAATTTTCCAGGTTTACAGCTCGATGGCACTCAAATTAGTTTAAAGTTGGAGGTATATGGTGTCGATGTTATGCTACAAGAATTAAAAAACAACAAATGTTTTGGGTGGACGGTGGAAAACATGCAAAAAAAATGTGAAGTGGTTATTATGGTTAGCATTTCTGATGAACATTGATTTACTTTTAGATGTCTGGTGCCTTTTTGAGCCTTTTTTTACTACTTTACAATTTCCTTGAATAAATTTTCTTTAAAAGGTTTTTTTAGCGACAAAGCTTCATATAATTTTTTAGTACATACCTAAAAAAAGCTTCAAACATTTTTTTCTGAACATTACACAAAATTTTCCACAATAATCTTGAAACTGTACATAACAGTTTTTTATGTTTACAAAATAAAAAAAAATCACTAGCCATATTACAGGTCTTGTACTTCCAAGGGTTATCCCTTATTTTCACCACTAGATGAAACTAATGGGGTCTGTCAAACAAAACTGAAAGACAATTTTTCACATTTTAATTTGAATTTATGTAATTATGTTTAATAATTTAATATAACTGTAACTTATTATATTTGAAATCACCGGTGCATGCAAAGACTAAATAATAAAGGGACTAAATTTACAAGCACCTTTTTCTCGTCTGGTTGACGTGTAAGTTTTTCTTGGTCAGCAGAGAATCTAAATTTTATAGAGCTTCTGGTTTGTGTTTAGTAATGTGTGGAGGTGCAAAAGCTTTTCTTCACTCACTCCGAACTGTGTCTTGACTTCTCTCACAGTCTCCTGTGGTGAAGACAAAAACGATCACAATATCTGATGTCACCAACTCCCTTCGCAGTGAAATCACCACCAAGGACATTCCAATAGTCCACACTGAGACCAAGACCATCACATATGAGTCTGCACAGGTCAGAAATATGCTCAGAGATATTTTTAGTTTGCGGTTGAAATGCATAGAAATCTTTTCATGTTTAAAACATCTTTTGACTAACATCTTATCTTTGAAATGCTTCTCGAGCAGCTATTTCTGACTTCAAAGTACTGCACCGCTTTGAATGGGGAGGCATCCAACAAAGAGAAATATCAAATGAAATATTTGAAGGCACCATTGGCATTTGCCAACTTTGCCCTAGATATGTTTCTTGTGCTCAAGTTATATGTAGAATGCAGAATGCTTTGACTTTCAGGAGCTTTAATAAAATACTCAATCTGGATTATATTACAGTGATATTTGTAATACATACTGAGTCTTTTTTGTTTTCAAAAAACATCAACTGATGTAGTTGAGTAAAAAGTAAGATATTTGACCTTGAAATGTAGTTAAGCTAAAGTAATTAAATTTACTTTGTTACTGTGCACTGCTGCTTTTGAAAGTAGTTGGAGATGATTCGCCACAGTTTTACTCAGATTCATGCCAGACGTAGCTGTAGGTTAAGCAGCTGCATTTTACAGAAATCACAGTAATTCATGTCTTAGTGTATTACCAGTTGTTTTCTTGGTGACTGTTTGTGTAGAACTGGGCCGGTTCCTGGCTTTTCCCATGTTCACTGAAACTCGCTACAGAGATATGGATAAAATCTCTCCAACTGTTGCCACCTTCTTACAATGCTGCCTAATCATGTAGTTCCTGTCTGCCTAATCTAACATCCTTGTAAAAGTGTATTTTTTTTGCAAAGGTATCAAGATGAAACCTTCAATAGATGCTTCTAATCTTTAAATGTATTTTCTGTAGATATTTTTTCTTAACCTCCAAAAATGAACGTTCGATTCAAATAATGCACTGATCATTCGCCAGGGTTCAAATACTTCTTTCCGTCCATGTAACTGTTGAAAGTGACATAACTTAAACAGAAATTTGAGCTAATCACAGAATATTTGTGTGTGGATGTCTATTGTTTAAACCTAAAAAGGGAGAAGAGCTTCTGTCAGAGATGTACCTACCGTAGCTATTTGCGCCCCTCAGTCGTTATGTAATGGTGTTGTTCATGTTTCTCATGTTATCAAACCTTTAGTAAACAATTAGAAACCCTACCCTCACTCAACTGTTTTGGTTAAAATATACTTTTTTGCTTGCTTCCACCTACTCAAACTCCCAGTAGATGAAGCTGGTTCCCATTTCCCATCTTAACATAGAAAAGGTGCTAGGTTCCCATTTTGCATTACCTTATAGTCATATCTGGGCGGCATGGTAGCGCAGTGGGTAGCACTGTGGCCTTCCAGTTAGAAGGTTATCGGTTTGAGGCTCATTATATTTACTGAATAAATATAATAATTTTCCATAATGATTTTCTCCCCTGACTGCACATACCCTCCGGGTACTCCGGTTTCCCCCACAATCCCAAAAACATGTGATTAGGTTAATTGACTAATATAGGGTGTGAATGTGTGAGTGAATGTTGCCCTGCGATGGACTGGTGACCTGTCCAGGGAGTACCCCTGCCTCTCGCCCAATGTGTGCTGGAGATAGGCACCGGCAGAACCCCGTGACCCCGAAAGGGAAGAAGCGGGATTGAAAATGAATGAATGAATGAATATTTTTGAACAATTTTTATTTTTTTTAACTGAAAGACAATGAATGTTCCATCCGGATCTATGATAAATGAATACAATTAATAATGCTGTAATGGTTGTAATGTTTGTGTTTACCCAATAGCCCAATGCGCTGTCAGAAAAAGAGTCCGGGATGCTCCTGAGTGCTCAGACCATCACCTCAGAAACAGTGAGCACCACCACTACAACTCAGATCACCAAGGTATCTTTTTTTCACCTCTAAAATGCTTAAAACTGGGATTTCTTTAACAAAACTGCAATGCTTTAGTTATCTTTTTTTTTTAATTATTGTTCATAATTAGAAATGTTCTTTGCTTTTTCTTCCTGGTGGAGGTTGTTGGGTTCCTCATTTCAATTCTACTTTATGTACTTGCAGTTTTCAGCAGCATTAGCTTGCTTGGTGTTGGTAGTTAGTCAGGAATTTTCTCTCATCCTCTGGTTCTCTACTCTTTTCCTGCTCAGACTGTGAAAGGCGGGATCTCAGAGACCCGTATCGAGAAGAGAATAGTCATCACTGGAGACACTGAGATCGACCATGACAAGGTGAAATTTTAGTTTAGTTTAAAGATCGTTCACAGATGATCAAAGATCACTCAATTTGTGTAGGAATTAAAAGTATGGCTCTTTATAACATGGCTAACGCTTAGCACCACCTCAAGCATAGAGACTGCTTGTGTAAACGGGTCAGGTGTATGCTCAACCAATTATAACATACAGATGCTGATGATCATCAAATCCACATGCTGATTGAATGCCAGTCATGAACTAAAACAGCTATGTAAGACACTTAAAGGAGGGTCCCTGTCCACACGTACTCAGATATTTTGAAAAGGTTTTTTTTTATATGCTGTCCGTCCACGCATCACCGTTTTCATGTAAGCACACATTTTTTTTTTTAATTCTGGCCTAGGTGAGTCATTGTTGTCACTCTCTGTCACTCATTTGTTTGCATCAAGTGTTAGCTGAAGCAAGGACTTTGTTGCTGTTTACTCTGATTTCGTGGCTTTTAGAAACTACATGATTGCATGCTAATTTTTCCTATTTGATCACAGAGCAGTGGCACCTGTGTTTTTGATAACTCATTGTTGAATACTCGCTTTAAAAACACAATGAATTGTCCATTTGGATGTAGTTTTACTTTTTTTTTTTTTACAGTACCCATGTTTTTGTACATGGTGTGAAAAAAACACCTATTTCCCCCCCAAAAAACAAGCACGTGTGAACATAACCTGGATGAGGATAAGCCAAGCATTCTTTGGTTTCAAACCTTTTTTAAATTTGTACTGTAAATATTTTGGATCCTGTGAGTCAGAAAGACAACCTCTGATTGGCTACATCACACTTAGCCAGTTCACCAGTTAGCCTTTGTATGGTGTTTGATCCAGTATGGCAGGCCTCTATCCACACATTCTCAAATAAGTTCTTTGTGTGTGTTCAGGAAGAAAGTCCTTTAGAAATTCTTTTTTATTTAAATATCCACAGTTGAATTAACATTGTTTTATTTTATGGTTTGAAGAATGTCACTAAAAAAGGCAAAACAAACATGTGAATCAAGATTAATGGCAATTTCATGATGGCGTGAAACTAATATAAATCTTTGTAATGTTTTCCCTGAAAAAAACTGATACAATTTTTTTTGAGTTTGAATAAAATGGTCGACTCTGCTCTTCTTCAGGCTCTTGCTCAGGCTATAAAGGAGGCAAAGGAGCAGCACCCGGACATGTCTGTCACTAAAGTCGTGGTGCATCAGGAAACTGAGATTACACCTGAGTAACTGCTCTGAGACACAGGTTAGTGCTCATCCAGGGTTACAAGAGTATCTGAGAGCGTAAAAAAGAGAGAAAGTTTCTGTTGTCATTTTGATTTAAAGTTTACACACCATAGCTCTTATTATTTTATATTCCCCCCTTTAACTACAACGACAGCCTGAAATCTTGAAGTAGTTGTTGATGAGGTTCTTTATCTTCTCTGTTGGTAAAGCGGCATATTCTTCTTGGCAAAAAGCCTTCAACTCTTGAAAATTCTTGCATAAGCTGCACGTTCAAGTTCTCCCCAGAGTGATTCAATGATATTGAGATCAGGAGACTGAGAGTCACTCCAGAACCACACCTGTTCTGGTGGAACCAATGACAGGTGGTCTTGCCTTCTGTTTTGGATCGTTGTTGTGTTGGAATGTCCAGTGACATCCAACGCTCATTTTCTGGGCTGATGAGAGCCGAGTTTCCTGTGTCCTTTGGATGTCACACTTCCCCAAACCATCTGTGACCCGCCTCCGTGCTTCACATTGAAAGTAGTGTTCCTTTCATGTTGACTCCTCTCCAAATGTAGTGTTTATGGTTGTGGCCGAAAAATTGCATTTTGATCTCATCACTCTAAATAACTCCAGAAGTTTTCTTTTGGTAACTCGACCACGCAACCCAAGCCTCTTTTTATTATTCTCCTTGAATCACGCCAAATTTTTTCACAGAGCCCTATATTTCAGCTGAAGTTATTTCTGCTGGGGTTTTTTTGCATCCCATTACAATTTTTCTGGCAGTTGTAGCAGAAATCTTTGTTGGTCTAACTGGTTTCAACAGAATCCCTCACTTCACTTTCCACTTCTTAACCTCTTAAGCCCGAGAGTCCCCGGTACCGGGGACTTGCCCCCTTGTGCGTTACATTTTCACTCATAGCTCACTAACCCTAAGAATAACCCACACATATTAAATACTGTTGTGTTCAGCGGAAACTCCTCTAAAAATGTATTCAATTCAATTTCATATTCGTGAACCACAGCTCTAACGCCATGCAAATAAACAACAACATGTCCGGAGTATAATTCATGATCAAGTTTTTGTTTATGTGCGATATGTATCTACAATATAAACGGAAACACCAAAACCATGGCATCAAATGAAAGCTAACAACCAGCTGAATCCAACGATATGCAACTCATTTATATTGCATGAAGTATTTCAGAGCAGGGAGCGAAAGTTCCACGAAAAAACGCCAGGGAAAACCAAGCAAGCATGTAAATCTTGTCTTACCTTTGCCGTTTTTTCAACAAAAAGTTATTTCCATAGCGATAAAAGTCCGTTTGTTGTTATGTCCGGTCGATAGCTTCGCGCAAACGCCATTTTTGATTATTTCTGTAGCTCTGTGGCGTCATGGCGTCACCAAATATGGAATGACTCCCCGTGCGTAAGAGGTGGTCTCTCCACGCTGCGCGTCGTGTGATTCGTTAGCGATCCCGTCAGTCTCAAAATGGTTGATCTCATTGGCTTCTTCAGAATCAGAGCTTTCCAGCGATATATAGAGCTCCCGGATTAGACAGATGGTCGGGGGGTAGGGACACGCAGAAGCTCGACGTCGAAAGCGTTTGTGAATGAAAGGTTCCCAAAAGCGCAGCAAGATGGCGTAAATGAGCTTCTACCCCCCTTTTACAGCGTTTCTTTAGGAGTTTTTTTTGCTGAAATCATGTCCCGTAAGCAAGAAAAGAAGACTATGAACGTAGCTGAAGCTTTGGACAAGATTTTTTCCATATTTCAATTATTGTGCCAAATTGTGCCAAACTGTGCCAACATGGATTACGCCTGAACTTTGTTCAATCAAAACCTTTACAGAATATTAGTTTCTTGTAGTATGAACACCAAACTTGCTACAGATGTCCTTGACATGTAGTTGTTACAATTGATTGTGTTTATTTGCTTCGTTATAAGTAAAATAAGGAGATATTGGAGGAAACATGTGTTTTTTTTTTTAGGTTTTTTTTGGCCATTCCAACATCAATTACTCTTACCCAGTGTTCTTGACTGTCAAATTAACTCATCCACACCACTCCCCAAGAACCTATCTTCATTTTGATACCAAGATTTGCAGGGTAGGCCTTGTAAAAGCTGAGAAATGCCTTAAAAAGTAAAAGTATAGGATTTTCGGAAAATAGGCCTCAGGGCTTAAGAGGTTAATCAGAGTTTGAACGCTGCTGATTGGGATTCCCAGTTTCTTGGATATCTTTTTGTGTCCTTTTCCTGTTTTGTACAGTTCAACTACCTTTTCTTGTAGATTCTTTGACAGCTCTTTTGCTTTCCCCATTGCTCAGAGGCAAGGGTGTATCAGGAGCCAGAAACTCAGAAACATATTACAAGCAAACAGGTCGCAGGTAAGGATGGGTACCTTTACCAGCCGTTCAAACCCTTTTGTGTCAGTTTTTGTGCATATTATTAGGCCAGTCACTAGGGTGTGTAAACTTTTGATTAGGGCCTATTTGAAAGTTTCTGTTGTCTGAAGATTTGAAAAGTGTAAAACCATTTGTTTGACGATAAATGGCTTCACCAAACCACTACAGTTGAGAATGAAAATGTATTAAATTTCACAGTGATAAACGACAACAATGTAAAACATTTAGAGTAAACTGACTTTTATAAATTTATATAAAATACTTGCCCTTTGAATAATGCATGCAATTGATGCCTCAAGCAGATATTATCTGCTGTAAAAACACATAATTGCCCCTGTGGTCTCGGGTTTGGTCTCTTAAAAGCACTTTTTGGATAGATTTATAGTATTGATTTAAATTGCCCTTCCAATAAAGGCACACCATCTCCCATGTTCATTAAACCCATTAATGCCATTATCGTTAAAAACTCTGTGAAATTGCAGAAATTTGCAAGCTTACTGCTTTACATAAAACAAATGAGACGGATATTATAACACAAACGGCCCACAGCACAAAGAAATCGTGCCATTACTTACAGTGCTACAAAAAAACGTAATGATCTTTGACAGAGCATTTAGAGAGGAAATACACTGGCATTCAAACGTGACGAGTGAAGCTCAGTAACACCAGTGATATCTCCTTTTAATGGAGAATACATCAAACATAACATTGTGTAATTATAGTATGCCAGGACTGACACAAAACCACGTTGAAAGGTTCTATAAGAGGTTAGATTACATAATTGATTTAAGATTACACTTTTTTTATTTAGCAAAAAAGATGTACCTTATTTAAAGACACAGCACGTTGTTTATTTTAGTAGAAGTAACTGAGAGTTTGGAAAAATATATTGTTCTCAATACAGCGGGGAAAATAAGTGTTGAACACGTCAACATTTCTCTCAAAAAACATATTTCTAATCGAGCTATTGACATGAAATTTCACCAGATGTCGGCATCAACCCTAGTAATGCACACATAGAAAGAAATCCAAACATTTATGTCCATAGATGAAGTTATGTGTAATTGGCACAGGGAATAAGTATTGAACACAGGTAAAAAGGTCTGGCAAGCCAAGAAAGCAGCTGGAGTTTGTCAGTATTCAGAAGGTTAACCTGCCCCCTATTAGTACAGAGTAATATCAGCTGGTATCGTCCTGATTGATGCCTTTTAAAAAGGTTTCTCACCAGCAAGGTGTTAGACAAGAAGCATTGCATGATGGGTAAAAACAAAGAGCTGTCCAAAGACCTACGCAACCTTATTGTTGCAAAACACACTGAAGGCATTGGTTACAGGCGCATTTCCAAACTTCTGAAAGTTCCAGTGAGTACCATTGGGGCCATCATCCGGAAGTGGAAAGAACATGGCATTACCATAAACCAGCCACGGCCAGGTGCTCCTCGCAAGATTTCAGACAGAGGTGACAGAACAATCATCAGAAGGGTTCTCCAACAGCCAAGGATCACCCGTGGTGAGCTTCAGAAGGACCTGGAATCAGCAGGTACCGTTGTTTCAAAGAAAACAATAAGTAATGCACTCAACCGCCATGGCCTCCCTGCACGCACACCCCGCAAGACTCCATTTTTGAAGAAGAAGCTTGTTGAAGCTCGTTTGGAGTTTCATTTGGATAAATCCATGACATTCTGGGAGAAGATACTCTTGTCAGATGAGACCAAAATTGAACTCTTCGGATGTCATAAGACACAACATGTTTGGAGGAAAAATGGCACCGCACATCACCCCAAAACACCACACCAACAGTCAAGTTTGGAGGTGGGAACATCATGGCGTGGGGCTGTTTTTCAGCATGTGGTACTGGTAGACTTCATATCATTGAAGGAATAATGACTGGAGAAAAGTATCGAGACATTCTTGATCAGAATCTGCTGTCATCTGCCAGGCTGCTGAAGTTGAAAAGAGGGTGGATCTTTCAGCAAGACAACGATCCCAAGCACACAGCCAAGGTAACACTCAACTGGTTGAAGAAAAAGAAAATAAAGCTGCTAGAATGGCCCAGTCAACCACCAGACTTGAATCCAACTGAAAATCTTTGGAAAGAACTGAAGATCCGTGTTCCCAGAAGAGACCCCTTGAAGATTTGAAGGCAGTTTGTGTGGATGAATGAGCCAAAATAACACCTGAGCAATGTATTCCACTGGTTTCTCCATAAAGGAGCCGTCTTGAGGCTGTAATCACCAACAAAGGTTTTTGCACTAAGTATTAAATAAATTTCAGTACGGTGTTCAATACTTATAAAACTTCATCTATGGACATAAATGTTTGGATTTCTTTCTATGTGTGCATTACTAGGGTTGATGCCGACATCTGGTGAAAATTTCATGTCAATAGCTCGATTAGAAACATGTTTTTTGAGAGAAATGTTGACGTGTTCAATGCTTATTTTCCCCGCTGAATATTAAGAAATATTGGTTGTGTTGTGAAATCCCAGCATTCTATACAATGCCTAGGCAATGTTAAGAATGCTGGGTGGCTTTTTGGGAAAACATTTCATACTTTTCTTAGACAATTTCTAGGCCACAAGATGAGAAGCTTTTATTAACAAACATGCTTTTGAAAGTGAAAGAATTAGTCACAACAGTTCCCACACTGGAACTTCTGATTCGTTTCGGAGACACTTGCTTATTTACGTTACCTGAATCAGTTAGCATGGACGGTGTGTCCTCGTCTGCCCAAAATTTTGAGGATGCATTCGACTTTCTCGCTCCTTCTCCTTTGTGTACGCCGTATCTTACGTCTTGTCGAAGACCGGCATCTTGTGCATTTTAAAAAATGTGTTTATTCAAAGTATGTGCAGTAATTTATAAACATTCTATTAATTTTAAGAGCATATCTTAGCTGGCTGTGATGGTAACAAACTGAAACAACTGCGATAACATGGTGTGGGGCGCGGTTGTTCTGTTGTGAGCATATAGACATTGTGAGAAGAGCACATGTATCGGAATCACATTTGGAACTATCTTTAGCAAATGTAATTGAAAAGTGAAAAAAAAACAATTCCTGGCAATTTTTTATCACAGGGCTTGTCGACTGTAGTCGATTGTAACACATAGTGGCTGCCACGTGGTGTTCCTGTACTTTTATGTGTATACAGATGCTTAAGTGAAGAAGAGTTTTTGATATTTACTATTTAAACTGTTCATATTACAAACCATCATTGGAAAACAAAGGAATTTTTTTTTTGGAACCACAAAGCTAAGGTTAGCGTCTAGTTTGAGTCATATGAGAGTATTTGATACATTTACATTTATGTATTTAGCAGATGCTTTTATCCAAAGCGACTTACATTGGCAGTAAACATCAAGCAGTTTGGTACAGGATGATACCATCCACCCACATGGGGGCAGTGTTAATGTTTGCATTAAGTCATCTTTTTTACTCTAAGTAAAAAAAGTAATTATCAGTCTTGTTTAAAATGTGAGTAAAGGATAGACATCTCCTAGTAAATATAAAACATGAAGATAATGTAAAGAAGTTTCAGAAGTGACTAGAATCACAATAAAAGACATTCAGGAATTCCAGAAAATGTCGACTTTCACACGACAGCGATAACATATACAAACCTCACTTTCTCAGGAAAACCTCTTCTTCCATTATCTGCCCCACAAAGACTCTTCATATGGCTTTTCCCATCCGCTGTCTGGAAATCCTTCCGACGGTACCGTCTGTATTGAGTCGATTCTGTGATATTTCTGTGCGTTTCCTGTTTGTTCAGTTTCCTCACATGACCTCGGCTTCCCGTGGCATGTGCACTTTCATGTGCAGTAGTTGAAATAAAACAATGGAACGTTTTTTTATTTTACTTCCACATAATTTTTCCTTTATATTGTGATTCTCAGAAAGCCTAATATATCAAGCTCGATAATCCCGAAACTTAAAAGCTTAATAGGATACAAATCTTAAAGTCTATCCTTGAATGTGCTCCTTTTAGTCTGTTTATGTGAGGTGCTGGGAGTCCAGTACTGTTAAACCAGCTGTCAGGATGGTATGTATACAGACACAGAACGCCGAGAGGATGAGGTGTAATGGTGCCATACTGGTTTAATGCTTAGGCAGGAGGGTTTGCTATGTGCATGGAGAAATCCATTTCACTCCTTTAATGTTTACATCACTTTAAATATTTTTCACCTAAGAGTGGATCGCTTTCAGAATAGAGGAAGATGTGCTCAATGGGAGGCAACAGTAAAGGAGACTTTTATGTTTTGGAACTATTGGCCAAAAAGAGCCTAATTTAAATGTAAGGCAGATTCCTCAAATAGAGATATAGGTTCACAATTTACATGTAAATGGAAAAGGACATCAAGGATCTACAAAGTTTTAGGCAAGATTGGCTTCATTTATCTTTTTCAGTGTTCAATTTTGTGTACATTTTTGCTAACATGGCCGGCAGTATTTGTAGATATTAACGTTAGCTTGTTTTAGCAAAAGATTAGAATTTAATTAAAATGTTAATGACATTTGAACAAATATTCATTCATTCGTCCCTCTTCTTTCCCGCCAATCCATCAAAGCCAGAATGTTAAATTGACTTGCATTGGTTTTGGATTATACCATAGTTTATATAAATCACACTGCTGTTGTCGCCCAAATGAGGATGGGTTCCCCTTTTGAGTCCGGTTCCTCTCAAGGTTTCTTCCAAAAGGGAGTTTTTCCTTGCCACAGTTGCCCCAGGCTTGCTCATCAGGGACATATACACCTTTTATTAATTAATTAATTTCAGAGTTTAAGCGGATGAGAACAACAACTTACACTTATGTCAAAGTGCCATGGAATGTTATGCATTTTTGCGCTTCAGCTAGTAGTTGAGAAGTGAATGAACAATTTGATTTAAAAATGGTTTTCATGAATCTTTAATTATTACATTTATTTTTATGTTTGTCATGAGACATCATGATGTTCCTGTAATTTATAGAAAGTCAAGGCAGTGAAAAGAAAACTGTGAAATCTACAGTTTTTTGTAAAAACATTACATGCTTTTCTATCAGATGTTCTATATCATTTCTAGTAGGGCTGAACGATAGATATTCTGTTTTGACATCGATATCGCGAGGTGCGCATGCACGATATTCACATCACCGGAACAGACGATGTGAGCGGTAGAGGCCCATGGTGTATAACAGAACGGTAGCAGTAGTTTGTTGTATGGCTTGTTGCTGGGGTGACATGTACGTTCCGCGTGGCTCCACAGTGATTGTGTGCTGTAAGCGTTGAGCAAGCGGCACAGGAACCATTCACTACTAAAAATGCGCGATGAAGAGGTGCGCGACTTTGCCAGTGTGACACCTCATAGAGGACATTTGTCGGGATTTCCCGCGGGTCTCGTGATTCCTGTGGGATTCCCGTGGGATGGGATAAACTTTTGTTATTAATCTCGTGATCGGGATGGGACGGGAATAAAAATCAATGGGAGCGTGCAGAAGCGGGAACACCATTAATAGATTATAATTTTCTGTGTTTCATGGAATAACACAGACGTCCAAAGAGCACGTTTTTCCCGGGTCGGAAAAAGAAGTGAACCCTTTAAAACTGAAGCTGTCGCCGGCAACAAACTGAGAAACAGACCTTTCACCAGAAGCTCAGGAGATCAGTAACAGATGATTGATTCATTTCCTGTAATCACTTTAGCAACAGTTTAGCGGAGATTTCACTGTAAGTATAATATTTATACTGTATATAATATTATAACCATTGTCTTAGTAGTAGTAATAGGTTTATTAGTATTAGATTTAACTGTTTTACCGTGTTCTGTCCGTGATTATTATTCCGCATTCGCGCACATGTCTTTTTTTCCTTATTTCCTCTTGTAAATACACTTGTAAATAGTGACAGAAGATGATTATACCATCATCGAGAGCCCTTGTGAGTTTTGTGAATTTTTCAATCCCAGTCATATGTAATTAAAGTTTTTATACACAGAGTTTATTGCAAACAAAAATGTTTTTCAATATATTGTGTCATTTTTGATAATATATTGACTTTATATAATATTGTTTTTAAAACTGCTCATGCTCTTGATTCCAACAACATATTGCTTCATTAACTTATTTTTATCTTTTGCAAATTTTTGTATAGAAACATAAGGGTTTCTTTTGGACAAATCTAATATGATGTAATATATTTATATATTAATGGATTGATGGCTCTCAATATCGCAATATATAATGTTTGGAAAAAAATATCGCAATGAAATTTTTTCCCAATATCGTTCAGCCCTAATTTCTAGGCATTCTACGGATTGCCCAGTACAATTTACATTAACCCTTAGAGGTCCAGGGCCTTTTCGAGGACTGTTTTTTTTTTAATAGTACAACCCCAGCAGCGATGGGCAGGCCCTTGCACGATGTGTCCAAGGGAGCAAAAGCCGCCACCCCTTGGGTGTTTTTTTTTTTTTTTCATTTGGTTTTGATAAAGTATGTAAGAGATTTTTGGGGCATTTTATATATGGCCTAAGCATTCTATAGAATGCCCGATTGCAAACTTTGCAATGTTAAAATGGTAAAAAAATGGTAAAATACTCTACTCTAAAAAAGTAGAACACATTGCACTGTAAAACCAACGCACCTCTTGTTTGAGGCGATTGGGTAGCCTTTGCCTTTCTTTTTGGCTTCAGGATGATTTGTGATCATTTTTTTGCATTTTACCAGGGCCCTCTAGTGGTAGAAGGTTTGCTGTTTCTCCCAGTTCAGAAACACATTGTGGAAGAGGCTGTAGTAGAGCAACAACTCCGTACAGATCTGCAAACCATGATGCCACAGGACCAGGGTTCCTTCTGATTCTTGACGATGCTAGGTCCCATAAGTTCATCAGCTCTTTCTGTATGATTATGCCATTGATGCTGTAGACTGGCAAGTACTTCCCAGACACCATGCCTGGTTCCATCCACCAATGCCACATCACTAAACAGAGTGTTCTGGAGTTGACTGATGCTACTATCCATTACTGGGAGGAAATGCCTCAATTTAGGATGAACTGTTTAGGTTTTTCCTTTGTTAACAGTGTATTTGATGGGGTGCCTGGTCCTTTACTAGTTGCTATTTAAGCTTAAACTAACTCATGATCTTATTTTCCAGAAGTCTAATTCCATTGCTTTGGTTTATTACAGGGGAAAAAACAGGACCAGTCTGGCTTTTGAATGTGAAACAACCCAAGAGATCCTAACCTCCAGCCACTGCCCATCAACGCACCACAGCTAATGAGTTCCCTTACAATCCCACACATCCTGTAGCAGCATCTTCCACACATACCCTAAACATCTGTCAGGTGTTAAGCACCAAAAACTCAAAATGAAAGATCAGCTTTTCACACAAATGCAGCTTTCAAGTCATTCCATCATGGACTGAATCATGTTTTAAAACCGTTTTCTAAACAGTGGCAAGAGCACCTTTTTATCTCAGATTCATACAATATTTTTAGGCTGGAATCCAAAGGGATGGTTCTCATAATAACTGGGTGGCGGGGATTTTAAGAACAATTTTCTATCAAGTGTCAAATTGTTGTTTTTGTTCATTTTTAAATTATTATTTTTGCAATTGATTCATTTCATTGGATCAATGTATTAAGATATGGTTATCATCTCATATATATATATATATATATATATATATATAATGTGTTTGGTATAAACAACTTGTTCAAGGTTGCCTAAACAATTCAATTCATCATTAAAGGAGTGATATGTAAGAACTGTAATCCAAATAATGGTAAAATGTCCCTGATAGGTCTCCAGTTTTGAAAAATCATAATCATTTCAGGTACTACCAGATTAAGTGTTCCGGCTCGAAGCACCACACATCACCCAATAGCCAGTAGAGTTTTCTCATATAGGTTGCCAGTACTATTTTAGTAGGATAATTGAGTCTCAGCTTAGGTCGCCCTGTGTGTCTTTAAACGAAGAAATTTTGTATGGTATCCTGTGCATTTATTCATTTGTTAAAAGATTTACATTGCACCACCAGCAAGGAGTGTGAGGCGGTGTGTAATATGTTGAAATATTTATCTCTGGAAGCATTGATACATTCAAAATGATTGCATTTGAAAATAATGCATTTGAAAGTAAATGTTGTTGTTATTGTCATGTAGTGATCCGGCTCGAAGCACCATCTTTCACCTATTAGTCAGTATAGTTTTTTTCATCCAGGTTGCCAGCTCTATCTCTCTCTCTCTCAGTTGGTCACAAGGTTTTGCGTAGCTCCTTATGATTTACAAATAAATGTTGACAACGGGCAAAACTATATAATTTTAAGAATTGGAGAGGCTTTTAAAATATGGAAGGATTTGATGATTAAGATCTCTTATTTTCTTCTACAGAGGCATAATAATATTACTTGTTAACCTGAGGATGCTATTAGATCTGGATTGTAGGTGAGGTAGATGTGTGTCTATAAATTAAGGATTTTGTATCGTTCCCTGTGCATTTATATAACAGTGAAAAGCTTTACATTGTCCCACCAGTAAACAGGAGGGTGATAAAAACAGTTCATCCTTACAAATGAAGCATAAACATAATAAACAGATGACAGGCTTGATATGTTAGCTCCGTTTTGTTTACCAGATAAATAGAGGGCTTGCAATATAATGTGCTATATAATGTACGATATATTCTTACACAGCAAGTTCCAACCTTAACTCGTCAAGTCTTTGTTTGAAATCTGTCCAAATAAAGCTTTGTTTTCATTCAACGACTCCAAGAGAACAACTCGTCACTCGCTGATAAACACTCGGATATTAAGACAAATGGAAGGCCTTTAATTGTTAGGAGAAGGCCTTTGTTTGTAAATAATAACATCTTAGAAGACGTTGACGAAAAGCAATATCCTTATGCATGTCATCTTTGCAAACTCAGCCGGTCAAGACCGTTCTGATTCAATGACAGATGTTTGTAAGGAATTTTGAAATGGGCAAAAAAAATAATTTCCGATTCTTTAGGTAGTCCATAAACGCGTTGCTTTGGGATTTATTCGTCAAATGCTCTTCCGTTAAAGTTTACGCACATTTTTTCCCATCAGATCAAACTCAGTTTTGCTCAGAATTTCTTATGTGTGCATTTTCAAAATATACGCGAATCCATGTTTTTACAATATTCAAAATTTGCTTTTAAAAAGTTGAAGGAAACGCAGCTATTGGCACACGGATGTATATGCTCTTGGATGGGATAGGAAAAGCTTTGAACACATTTACATACTGCTCCATTAAAGGTACACTGTGTTAAATTTGACCACCAGACTAATTTCTCTTTGTTTAGCAATAAAAGAGAGACCGTTGTTTATGTGACTCAATGGGCGGGGATTGTACGATTACATCACATGTCATATGACCATGATGGCTATTATTTTAAAACTGGATGTTCTCTAGTTTTAAACATCATCTGCATATATAATCTTGATATAAAGTGGATTATGCGTTACAGAAAATCTTACATGTTTTACCTTTAAATGATGGATTGAAGTTGAACTGAAGTTTTAGGTGCTCTGTTCTTAAGGCAGAACTATATACTGTTACAAAGACCCATACTTTTGTTCCTCTTAAATGTGAAAGTATTATTTAGTTCTTTGTGTGAAATGTCATTTCCTTCCAGCTTGTTGGAACCATTTACGATGTTTTCTTGTGTTTTAGTCATGATGATTTGTTGAAGTCATGTTGAGATTTGTTTGTCAGCAATGTTCTGTTTCACGATGGTTTTGGGATCTTATGAAGGTGAGGTATTTCAGTGAAACTACTGTACATCTTGTGATACTTCTATTTATTTTTCTTCTTGTTTGTGCGTACTTTGCATTTTAGATGCTCTTCTCTCTTGAGCGCAGCTTTGGTGTTTTGTATTAGATCTAAAATCCCAAACACCAGCTCCTGCCAGTTTTTAAATGGGATTTGCAGGGATAATTTCTCGTTTCAGTACATTTCTACTTTTCTACTAGAGGGGGCAGTATGTTCTTACCCATGATGTCTAAGCAGATCCGCATTGCCTTTAAAACGAGCATCCTACTAGCATGATTTGGGTTTGGAATTGAGAACTTGCTATTTAAATGTGCTAAACATTAATCTGAACACAGTAAAATGCATTCAGCTGCAAATTAAATGTGTTTTAATGTTTCCAACCAGTCTGATAATTCTTGAATTGAATTGTGCAAAAGAACAGGAGGATTTGTAGGATCTTATATTGTAACACTGCCGGAGGCACAAGCACACATGTGGTGAAGCATACTGCCCCATTCCAAGTCCCACAAGTCCCGTTTTTAAATGTCTATTTTAAAAATGTTACGCTTTTATAATAGTTCAGATAGTATCCTGTACAGAAAACAAGGTGTTGTAGTTCGTCCAGTGTGTCGTTTTCTTCATTGTGGCGCTCCTTTCCTAAGATAGTACGAGCTGAAGAAGAGACAAGAACTGTGTTTGTTCTCGGAGGAATGTTTTCTTCTCATTCCACGCCCTTTTTTTTAAAACCACTGAAAAATCAATGTACAATTTAGCATCGTGCACTGAATAAACTCCATCTTAGACACGTGATTCTGCGTTTTGTGTCAGTTTTATTATTAACAAATTCACATCTTTCCATCAACTGTTTTTAATTCAACTCAACCAAGACTTACAGTGAGAGAAAAAAACTATTTGAACCCCAACTGATTTTGTAAGTTTGCCCACTAACATAGAAATGATCAATCTATAATTTCAATGGTAGGTTTATTTGAACAGTGAGAGACAACAAGGACAAAAAAATCCAGAACAATGCGTTTCAAAAACAGTTATAAATTAATTTATAACAATGAAATAAGTATTTGATCCCCTATACATCAGCAAGACCATCGCCAAGCAGCTGGGTGAGAAGGTGACAACAGTTGGTGCAATTATTCGCAAATGGAAGAAACATAAATGAACTGCCAATCTCCCTCGGTCTGGAGCTCCATGCAAGATCTCACCTCGTGGAGTTTCAATGATAATGAGAACGGTGAGGAATCAGCCCAGAACCACTCGGGAGGAACTTATCAATGATCTTAATGCACCTGGGACCATAGTCACCACAAAAAAACAGTTGGTAACACACTACGCCGTGAAATCCTGCTGTGCCCGCAAGGTCCCCCTGCTCAAGAAAGTCCATCTACAGGCTCGTTTGAAGTTTGCCACATCTGACTGATTCAGAGGAAGACCAGGTGAAACTGTTGTGGTCAGATGAGACCAAAATTGAGCTTTTTGGCATCAACTCAACTCGCCATGTTTGGAGAAGGAGGAACTCCAAAAACATTATGGAAACATTATGCTTTGGGGGTTTGTTCTGCCAAGGGGACAGGACAATTGCACCGCATTAAAGGGAGGATGGATGGGACTATGTACCGTCAACTGTTGGGTGAGAATCTCCTTGCCTCAGTCAGGGCATTGAAAATGTGTCATGGTTGGGTATTCCAACATGACAATGATCCAAAACACACGGCCAAGGCAACAAAAGATTGGCTCAAGAAGAAGCATATTAAGGTCATGGAGTGGCCTAGTCAGTCTCCAGAACTTAATTGAGTTGCCAAACATCAGCCATGAAACTTTAATGACTTGGAGAGGATCTGCAAAGAGGAGTGGGCCAAAATCCCCCCTGAGATGTGTGCAAACCTTGTGGCCAACTACAAGAAACGGCTGACCTCTGTGATTGCCAACAAAGGTTTTACCACCAAGTAATGCAACATGTTTTTCATGGGGATCAAATACTTATTTCCTTCAAGGAAATGCAAATTATTTAATAAATTAGTTAATATAATTTATTAACTCTTTTTGAAATGCATTGTTCTAGATTTTTTGACATTGTTGTCTGTCACTGTTCAAATAAAACTACCATTGAAATTATAGACTGATCATTTCTTTGTTAGTGGACAAACTTACAAAATCAGCTGGGGTTCAAATAGTTCTTTCCCTCAATGTATGTTTTATAACTATGTTTATAAATTCCAAAATTGGTTTCTTCACATAAAAATCAGGGGTGCCACACCATTTGTTGCTTCTTGACCAAAACATGAAGAAGATTTATCAAGAAAGTAATGGGAAAAAAAGAAAAAAATATGAGTTATATACACGCTAGACCGTCCCATTTACCAAGGGTTTATGCAGCCATCGGAGGATCACCACAGGCTGGGGAGGAAGAATCCTCCGAAGGCTTCTAGAACCTGGATTGAGACACAGCTACAGGGGTAAATGGCCTTGGAGTGGGGGGTGGGGGTTGTCTTGGCTCTAGCTCCTTCTCGGCTCATTTTCATGGACAGCTCCTAGTACACATTCAATGCCTGCCAAATACGCCTTGCACCACCAGACTTATTAACAATATGGTGAACTAGTGAATCAATCCTTTTTTCAAGAGACTGGGGCATGGGAAGAATTTCCCTCTCAAATGATTCCCACCTGAGTTCCTAGGAGATTTCTGGCATACACCATAGCAGAGTTTTCTTCCCCAGGGCATCTGCCTGGTGTGACAAAACCCCCTTTGGGTGGTATCTGGAAGGCATTCATAAAGATCCTGAATCACCTCAACCAACTCCATGTGTGAAACGCTAGGGGTTCCAATCCAAGCTTCTCAAGTGGGACTGAGCTGCTCGCAATAAATATATCTTGTGACTTTTCTAAATATTCGTATTATTCAAATTCTGTAAGCATTTGTTCGAACCCTTTGGAAAACATCTTCACAGAGTATTTTATAATTGCAAATTAGGATGAAACTTCTGTGTCTCTTCCTCATTGATATTTGCACATTCCTCTTGAGATGATCCTCTTTAAATCATATGACTGCTGTAGTTTGATCATGTCAGGCTGATTGGTTCGGCTCTCTTCAGTCTGTCAGAGGGATCACACAGGAATATTTAAGTAGCTCAGAAAGCCTCCATCCCAGCAACTTCTTCTCTAGAATTATGCAGACTACTTTTCCTGGAGCTGTTTTTTATGGGAATTCTCTGAATGTTTTCAGTGCTTAATCTATGGCTGCCAGTTAGCATCTCAAGAAGTGTGACCGTTGTATTTATTCATCTGGGATTCAAGGCTGTTTTCCTCCTGGTCGTCAGCAAGATGAAGATTATAATATGCTTGTTTGAGTTCATCTGTTCTCCCTGTCCTTGGTCCTTGCTTGGGTTTCCTTCACAAGAAGATGTATGCTAATGTCCCTCTATTCTCAGTTTTCCCATAAATATATCAAAGAAGTTGTTCACCTTAATCACAGTTTTCCATTAGTAACTTTTAACTGAAAGTTCTTAACAGAATATTGGATGTCCAAATCAGCTGTTTTAACACAACCTGTTGCCACCGTGTCCTTAACAATTCCTTTGTTGGATACATTGCACATAGCAACATTGGACATCTAAGAGGCCTTTAACAATAAAATCAGGAACATGGGCAAAACATGACAGAGTGGTGGATTGTATTGCAGGTTTAATACAGCAGGTGTGTAAATGAATGGTTGCAGATTTCTTCGAAAGGTGAGAGATTTATTATGACTTCACACCAAAATTGAGATGTAAATAGAGAACCCCTGTCCGAAACATCGTTACCAGGCATTTAATGAGCCTCCTTTGGGTGGAATTACTATGTTTCCATTGGAGGTGGTAGGCTAGAGACAAGAGTAATGTGTGACCAAGAATGAGATGGAGTAGACTGGAAACATACTGATCTGTCACAGTCCTACTGATATTTCTGGGATTTACTTTTGAAACCTTTTCCCTACGTACCAAAGACAGTATTTTTTTTGTTCTTTCATATTAAAGACATTTAAATTCATTGCATGTTCTTCCCCGTGCTTGTGTTAGTTTCTTCCAGGTACTCTGGTTTCCCCCACAATCCCAAAAACATGCAGCAGGTTAATAGAATAATCTAAATTCCCCTTAGGTGTGAATGTGTGTGTTGCCCTGCCTCTCGCCCCATGTGTGCTGGAGATCTAGCAGACCCCCGTGACCATGAAAGGGAATACACAGGTTAGAAGATGAATTAATTCATGTATAACATAGTACACATGTGTCAAACTCATGGCCCGCGGGCCAGATGTGGCCCACTGTGTAATCTAATTTGGCCCGCAAGAGCTTAAAAGTTTTGAGTGTCTAAAAAAAAAAACGAAAACACGAAAAAAAACTACATTTCCCACAATGCCTTATGCGGAAGCCGCAGCGGTACATCCGCATCCATACTCACGAGTGAAACTGCAGAGCTGCCGTTGCTCACACATTGAACGTAAGACTCACGCATTTGAGTGATCTCTCACACCACACCTCCGATTTCTCACGCTAAAATAAATTTCAAGATGTGAAATGGGCGAAGCTAATAGTTTATCTGTGATCTGTTTCTTGAGCCTGATGATAAAAGATGATGATCGATATGCATCGTCTTCAGTCTGTGAGGGTTTTTTCTTTTTTATTGCTAAACAAATTACAAAAATGCTATTTTTTCTTTATTCACTTGGTCAGTTTGATCCTTCATTAATGGAGTTATGTGGGTTTTCATAAGCTGGCAAAAATCAAAAGGATTGATATTAGAACAACAAGCATACAATTGTTTCTATGTAACTGAATTGTCACTTGAATAAGTTATAAATAATGAGTTATTTAACATTAAGGAGTAGTTACATTTATTTTACATTGCATTCGATAACATTGCTTTACATTTATAAGTTACATCTGGCCCTTTGAGGACAGCCATTATGCTAATGTGGCCCTTGGTGAAAATGAGTTTGACACCCCTGATATAGTATATAGTCTTAACAGATTCACACAATGGTACTGAGCTTTTTTCGATATGTGCATCGAGGGTCACGTCCATTCGGGTCAACTCTTTCTGGTCTGAGTCTCAATTTCCTTCACGTATCTCCAGCCGTGATGTGAACCACAGTGTGTTAGCCCACCTGCCTAGGTGTTTATAATTGTTTGACTCTGTAAGGGTCTCTGGATTGTAGAGAAAGGCGCCTTGAAATAAATTGTGTTATTATTATTAAGGTTGTTCTTAATGGTGATTTCTTTATCTATTTGGGGAGCCACAACAGTCTATATTTTTTCTTGATGAATGAAAACCCCACTGAAAATTTTTGTAAAATACTTCTTGAAAGCTTCCTGCTCTGGGACTGAAAGGGAGAACAAACGAGTGTGAGTCAGGATCAAGCCTGGGTGGAGGTCGATTGCAAAGTCATATGGGCAGTGTCAGTGTGGAGGTTGAGAAGTGTCCTGGGACTTACTGAAAACCAAGTGCAGATCACGGTACACCTCTGGCACAGCACCCAAATCAACAGACTCGTCCTGAAACATGTAAACAGAAATAGCCAGCAACATGAGTGTCAGTTTGAGTTGCAAAGGTTTCTGATCCATTTGGGAAGGAAAGATGCCTCTTTCGAAAATGTTACGGAGCCACATCTACAAAAATGTAAAGATGTCACTAAAATGGTGTTTAATTTTGATGTTTGGTTTGAGGCCTTGAGGAAGCATGAGGACAGGGATGTGTCACTTTCTTAGTGGCCAAGGTAACTATAAGCAGCAAAAGTTATCAACAGTGAAAGACATGAAAGTAGACAAAGGCAGAAACAGGTAAAACAATTCCAAAGGCGAAAACTGTTCCTACTAATTGCCCTCGTTTCGACAATCTGAAATGGCTATGCAATTTTGTTAATAGAACGATTTATTTTCCTAATAAGAAAGTGGGTCCTGTATGGAATCCTCTGCCCTGAACAAAAGGTGGGTACATATATTGGTTCCTCCATCTGAAAAGAGATGTCCCTGTTTTATGTTAACCAAACTTAGAGTTGCTTGCTATCAATTATTATATGGACAAGACTCTATTCAGTAACCATAGAACAAATTGTACAGTTCATCTGTCTAAGATCCCAAATCCAGAATGCTCAGTGAAGGAATTGCGACACAAAGGTTGTGGCTTATGTTATGGGTTGGCTGGGGGAGATACTGGTTGAGTTCTAGAGAATTTTAAAGCTCTATGAAGTTACAAGAGGGTTATCAGGGAAGAAAACACGGATTTCAATATATAATGGTCATATTTTGCCATGACAAAGTAAAAAAAAGCTCTGTACTTCTAGATGAAATGAGAGTTGAATTCCAGAGGAAGCTAAGCAGCAAAAAGAACAGGGGGCAAGCATCTAAAACCATTTTCATCACCATTATAGAGATTACACCTTAAAGGTTCTCTGAAAATAACAACCACCGCAGTGTCCTTTCCAAGAAACATTTAACTAAACGCAGTTCTCTGGTAAGAGCTCAGTGATACGGCTTGGCCCTTCTATGGAAATCCAGTCTCCCTTAAAAATAGAAAATCTAATGTTTTAAAATCTCAGTTTTCATCGCCAACATCTACAACATCGAGAATCTAGTCAGGAGAATCGATTGGCAGGTGAGTGTGCACAGAGAATTCTTTGTACTGCCACACACATCTTCCAGAGGTGGTGGCCACACAGATTAAGGCCAACATCTTTGAAACGTGTGTAGTGTTAACACTTTACACTTTAGTTCTCACTAGTATGCAGCTTTGTGGACGAAAGTCTGGTCTTGGAATATGCTGAGGGTCTGCTGAAAGAACCTCTCCACTAGTAGCAGGGATAAGATCTCAGATCTAGCAAGGTTTATCTGTCATGGGTTCTACTACTGGACCCAAGGGTGGAAGATTTAGAGAGATTGTAGATGACAGCCATAAAGTACATCTGACATCTAGATGCTGCCGTCAGCAACATGCTGGCTCCATCTTGCTGATCTGGCTGACTTCTTTTCTGAGAGTAAACTTTGAATTATAGTAAAGATTTCTAGTATAAATGAAAAGTTACTTTCAGAGAAAAATGGCATGACCTTCAGTTAAGACCAAGAAATGCATGATATGGGAAAATTCCTCTGATGTGCTGAAGAATTTCCCTTCCCTTGTCATCACTGTCTCTTCCTCCTACAGCAAGGACACCTTCTGCTTGTTTTATAAAATGATGAGTCTCCAATGATCAGCCTGAGGCTATATGACAGGAAAGATGCCAGTGGGGGGAAATGTTACGAAACACCCGCCTCTCTCTTTTATCCGTAGTCTTTGCAAAGATCCTTCTGGGAGTTTGTGTGATAAAAGAGCCTTCACTAAGAACTCTCAAAATGAACTTTTATGTGACAGAAGCTGGTTTTCATAGTATATATAGCATTATGATGGAGAGGTAAAGTAGACACTGATAGAATGTGATAAACAGAGGAGCACTAAATCACCAACCATTGCTGGTTATGTTCAGATGTACAGATCATGCGATAGCTGAGCCCCCAATCAACTGAAAAAAAACCTAATGCAGTAAACGCCTCAGAATAAAAGATGTCTTCTGGACATCGGTCAAGTCAGCAGACTCTGTGTAGTCGTTGGAAGGCTCTGAAACACTTTGCTGGAACGTTTGAACCTAATTACATTTAAATCACTATGTTGGCACACTGCTTGTCCTTTCTGTATATTAGATCATACTTTTATTACAAAATGTGTTTTCAGCTCCAGGGGTGGATTCTAGCGTTTCAAACTAACTAAGATCATAAGTAGATTTTAGAAAAAGTATAATTCTACTAGGGCTGGGGAAAAAAATATTGATTCTCTGATTTTAATCGATCTTCGGTTTAACACAACAATATAGATTCGGGAAATCCCTGTCGCGGAGACAGAATAATTAAACGCGCACCTCAAACTACCATAGCTCTATTCAAAATAGATTCTTTTTCCACATACGCGCAAGTGTTCTTTTCTTCATTATTTCCTTGGATTCTTTTGCCGTTTTTGCCGTACGTAGTGTTAGATTTTAGTGTTGAAACACTTGTAAATAGTGATATAAGATGTTTATACGATAGCCAAGAGTGAGGAGAACCCCTGGGAGTTTTGTGGAACACAAACAGCAGTAGTAGCAGGCAGGGGGTGTGTCACCCTCTCAATCACAGTTAGTTTTCATACACAGGGGATATTCCCAGCTTTATAATGTTTTTCAATATATAGTGTCATTTTTCTAATTGACATTTTATAATATTGTAATATATAATATAGATTTTTTTCTGTAATCTCAAAAATCTTGTTGCTGTACATTTGTAGTTGTTTATGAAGAGAAACTTAATGAAAATGTTTTTTTTTTTTACTTTTCTTGTTATTATTACATGTTTTGAGCATTTGTAACATAAAAATAACAAATATTTGCCAGATTTTGGAAGTTTTATTACTGTTTTGTACTGTTGTACAGTAGAGCTCAGGATATGAAGATTTCGAATTACTCCTGCTCCAGTTCAGACTCATACACTATCTGTCTGAACAGTTCAGGAGGGGAGGCCATAATCCCTCATCTACTTTATTTCTATGCCAACAGTATTGCAACCCCTTTATCAGTTCGCCATTCAGTCAAGCAGTATTTTTCCAACTTTGCTCAGGTTTATGTGAAATTTGCCTTCTGTGTTTTGCCTATTGCTTCAATACTTTACAAAGACAAGCTGAGTTCCTATAGGGTGTCCATATTCTATGTCCATAGTCCATATTCGCCCACAAGGCAGCCTCTTGGAAATTATGTCACGCAAAAAGGTTGTTCGGTTATATTGTGTTCAAAGCACTGGTCAATTTACGTACACGGGTCCAATAAAAAAAGTGAACATACGACATTTTTGTGAATGCCCACCTGGACGTAAAAAGTTGACATGACGATTGGTCACCTTTGTTCCTACCTACACCGGATGAAAATTGAGTGACCAATTGCCAGCCAGTTTAAGCATTTTTTTGGAAATGATTACAAGGATTTAAAGCAGTTGAAGAATTTTTACTGTATGAGAATTTTAAAAAGAATGTGATGGTTCTCTTAAATACTGAACTTAAATTCCCTGATCAAGAGAACATTGCACACAGGGAATAATTGTAAACTCAAACTTTTCCTGACCTGCCATGCTTTGAGATTAGTCATGGGACAGTCACACTACTCCAGAACAATGTGGAATTTCCCTGCACGTGGCTGTTGTGTTTATGCGCCTGCCCACATTCAAAAATAATAATTCACCATATAACAGGATGCTCTCTAATCTACTTCAAAGCAATACAGGCTTCATAAAATTTACATTTGCTTCATATTATGATCAAAAAAAAAAAAACCTCGCCAATGTGGCTCAAGATGCATCTTGTGACCCAATATTGCAGGTCAAAGTTCCTCCCAACTGAATTCTCCGTCAGAGCCGAACCTGGAATTGTATTGTGTAGCTGTGAACTTTCGCTTTCGCACCACCACATGCTATTTTTTTTCACAGTATCACCACGGCATCATCAATTTTGACAATTGTATTGTTCAATTGCTTTCCCCAAGATATTCTCAATACAGCTTCCCAGCTCTTTTTCCATCGCAATAAAAAAGCATCAAGAACCTTTACAAAGTCCTCAGATTTGTTTGAAAATCATTTGTCCCAATGACAGCTTACATGAGTGACCTGCTGATCTTATAATCCCCTGCAGACTCATCTGGCTAGTCGCCTGATTCAGAGGATATCGCCAACTTACCAGTTCTCTTATTTCTCCTTGTTTGAAGATTCTTGGTGATCTTTCTATCCTGCCAACCAGTTTTCTCGCTTGTTCAAAGTCATTTTGCTTAACCTCTTAGTGCTTAGCACGTTTTAGCTCTTATGTCCACAAAGGTGTTCACTGCTGAACTAGGAGTGTTATGGACATGCAGGTGGTTCCTTATACTCTCATCTGGTAGTGTCAGAAGAGTATAACACGCCACGGAAAAAATTCATAATAGTAGCGAACGCAATGGAATTTTCAAGTTTCAGCTCTATATACAAACTTCACCAGGTCAGAAGTCCTATCATGTTTTATTCTGATTTAGTTAGGTCTCAAATCATTGTACAATTGTCATGACATGCAAAAAAAAAAAATAAAAAAAAAAACATTTAAAAAAATCAATTAGTATGTCGCTTGACGCAACATTAAATCATTAATTACAAACCTATATACATAAATTACCGTATTTTTCACCGTATAAGATGCACCCCAATTTTAAATGAGGAAGATCTAGAAAAAAAAGATTCTGAACCAAATACTGTAGTAAAATATTTTATATCAACTGTGTAAAAGTTAACTGCAGTTTAAGAACAATTATATGTCAAACATGTAACATGAACAGTCAGTAAACAGTAAAAGTAACAAAAAAAGGCTGTAATGTTTCATACCTGCTCCTTACGATCCGAGCAGAGATGGGCGATGATGTCAGCGCAAACCGATGGCTCCGGAGTGTGTTGGGAATTTTCCTATATAATACTACCATCTAGTGGTAATTTAGAGGAATGTAATTTGAGACACGTCATACTTCAGTCCCGCCCTTCTTCCAGCGCGGATAACACATGTGTAGGAAATGCGTTGAGACGGCTAAATCTTTAAAATAAATAGCTGCATTTACTGTGTTCTCTCTCAAACGGTCTCCAGTGTTTATTATCAATTGAGAAGGTATATTTTTTACCATAACAGGAGCTAGGCTGAAACCGTGGCCTCTCCTACGGCCGTGACTGCCCTCCGCTCCGCGGTGCTCTGCATTCGCCATAAAAGACGCACCAACTTTCCCCCCTCAGTTTTGGGGAAGAAAAGGTGCGTCTTATACGGTGAAAAATACTGTAGTTCCCTACAGTGTTAGTAAAATGTGCATGTGTAAGGTAGCTAAAAATCTATAAATTGACAAGTTTTTATTCCCAGATCATTTTTCTGTGCAAAGAGCATTGGAGCTACTCGGGTTAATTGATTGAATGAAAATGATGATCCCATCATGAATGCAAATCAGACGAGCAAAGCAGCAGTGAGGATTATGGTAAAAGTGGTGATGATGAGGACCTCGTTCCTGAGCCCATTTAGCACAGAGGACGTCTCCAGGAGTGCAGATAATGGCTAGCATAGACCCAATAGCTATTTATTTATTTCATTCAGTTAGGGTCTCAGGGCTACATGAAGGATTGGAAGCAAAATCCTTCTTTACAATACATGTTGACTGTATAGGGACAAATTCAGGATCATCCTGCTTTCCCAGACGGTGGAGTCGAACTCAAGAGATAAAGGCTGATGACTTAGAAGAACCTACTAAGAAGTTGACAATGCGGATGCTAATGCACAACAGTTGGATACCCTCTTGCAAAGACCATGCAAAGATGACACCCATCCAGTTCCGTACGGAAGTGGCTAAAGTCCTCTATGCCCAGCACCGAGGTGCTGATGCAGACCTTTCAGAACAGTCAGAAGATTCAAATCAAGGGGTAAATTTTGACAAGAACCAATCAGGATTCAAAAACGGCCTAATTATGTTCTTCTTTCAGTGACGGAGGCACTCAGACTCGCCAGAGGAAACTCTGAAACATCAGTTCTCATTCTGCTAGACCTCTCTGCAGCCTTTGACACGAATCAGATCCTCCTGTCCACACTAGCAACAAAGGGTATCTCCAGCACTGCTCTGGCTGAAGTCTTACCTCACTGCCAGATACCTCAGAGTCGGCTGGAGAGACAAGGTGTCCAAGCTGCAGCAGCTGCTCACAGGAGTTCCACAGGGTTCAATTCTTGGTCCTCTGCTCTTTTCAACTTACATCCCCTCCCTGGGTCCCATCATCCACCGACACGGCTTCTCTTACCATTATTATGCCTATGACAGTCTACTCCCTCCTAAGGATTCAACTGTTACAACATTTCAATGTGGATGAAGCACCATCACCTACAGCTCAACATGGCAAAGACATGCAAACCACACTGTCCAGCATGACCGCTATTAAAACTAGAATCGTCGACAATCACTCCGTCCACCTCTGTATATAACCTTGGAGTGATCGTGGCTGAGCAGCAAACATTGAAGGAGCACATCTCTAAAAGCACTCGAGCATGTAGCTTCGTTCTGTTTAACATCAGAAATATCAGACGCCTCCTTACAGAACATTCATCTCAACTTCTAGTCCAAGCGCTGGTCATATCAAAACTCGATTACTGCAATGCTCTTCTCACTGGACTTCCTTTCTGTGCAGTCAGACGCCTTCAAATGACACCAGAACTCAGCAGCTCGACTGATCTTCATGGAATCTAGATGAGCTCAGGTCACTCCCCTCCTCATCTCTCTCCACTGGCTTCCCATTGAAGCTCGCATCAAGTTTAAATCACTTGTCCCTACAGGACAGTCACTGGCTCTGCTCCATCATACCTCCACAAACTTCTGCAGTCCCACTTCCCCTACAGATGCCTCCGTTCAGCATCTGGTGATTCCATTTCAGAGCGGCAAAAATATCTCCAACACAATAAATAACTTTCTCCTTCACAGTTCCTGGCTGGTGGAATTATTTTGCCTTCCAAATCCTGAAAACTGAGTTTCTTTCAACCTTTAAAAAGCAACTACAACTCTACTCTTTCGAGAGCACTTACTAACTTAACTAACTAACTAATAAAAAATAAAGACTCTCTGAAGAGCTGAACTTATTTCCTGTATAATCTCAAACGTCTTCTATGTGTTTGTCTTATGATTAATCCGACCTCGTAACAAACTGCTCATGTTTACTCCAGAACTGCAAGTTGCTTTGGATAAACTCGTCTGCTAATTGCGTAAATGTAAAGTAATGTAAAATGACATGTGATGGAGTTGCTCCATGTCTCAGTATGGTCAAGGGCTAATGCCCACCTCCCAGAGATGATCATCCTGAAAATGCAGGGTACCAGGCTCCACTGTAACATATATAAGGTTATGGATTTCCATAACCTTATATACCATCTGTATTAGTATGGGATAACATTAATGCCACAAATTGATGCAAAGAATCTTGAGAGGAAAAAAAGAGATTTTGCAAGGGCACGACCTGTGTTTTGTGAATAAAATGTTCTTCTCACAAAGTAAAGCATATTTTGAGTGTGCAAAAAATTAATTTGAGCATTAAATCCATTAAAGCTTAAAGATTAAAGCTCCCTGGTCGGCTGTAACTGTGGTTTGTTTTAAGTGCGTTCATGAATGTGAAAGCAAACACTTTTATGCCTAAAAATAGATTTTTGCACGCTCAAAATAAGTTTATTTTTTTGAGAGAAGACCACAAAACACAATTTGTGTGTGTGCAAAATGTCTTTTTATGCTTTCAAAATAGGACTTTTTGCACTGAAATAGTGGCGTTATTGTAATAACATATATTAGCATCTATATCTTCACTCACTTGCTCTGATAAACTGGTACAGAGTTGCTGACGGTAGTTAAAAAAGGTCAAAGGGTTTTCAATTAAAAACTCATAAACACGAGGTGTCCATACAGTCATCTACATCAATCTTTTTTGACCGTGGGAACTCTTTTATTTATACTTTTTGTCAATGTCATATATTACATATTTCATTTAAAGGGTGCATTACAGTGTTCATATGGGATACTTTGGTATATGTACGCATGTATTCATATCACCCCCTTCTGTGCAGCTCTGCTTTGTTTCCTGCACATATTGGCAGGGTTCTGCAGCAGATTGTAAGCATTAGCGTGCATGCAGACCTTCGCCAACAGTAGTGGCATTTATTTTTATCTAAACTCTCTCTCCTTCCAGACATTTTCTGCTTTGTAGGCTTTTCCGTTTCTTTATGATTACATCATGCAGCTGCTACTTTCAGAGCTACGGGTAAATTTACTGAACCCTTGCCTCAGTGAAACCCAAAGACCCTGTCTAATAGCAATAAACAATTGGAATCAGAAGCATTGAATCGAAGTTCAATGGTAATATGAGCCAAAACACTAGTAGATATATAGATAGATGTGAAGAATTATATTGTTGTGAATATTTCATTAGCTGGCAAAAGTAACAGACTGGAGATAAATATGATCAAATATTTCTAACCATAAATATTTTAAATCTTAATTAGCTTAATAAATAGCTTTATTTTGTTTAGATGCATTTTACATTGCTTTCGGTTCTCCAAACTCCTCACTTCAGCATGTGGAAGCAATGTAGGAGACGCAACAGGATGTGGCAGGAAACCATGCAGGAGGGAAGAGGGGGTTGGGGCAAGAAGTACATCAGGCAGGGACTGGAGAACTCTTTGAAACCATCTTTTCACAACACATGAGTTAACTGGATCTGAGAGATTTTCCCCTCTTTATCATATTAATGGAAATTATTGTTATTACTAAATAGTTAAGAGGTATTGCTGGACTGAAATCCAACAAATTCGATTGCATATTCATTATCAGAAGTATAAGTATGTCATAGACCTCTTGCGGTTGTTTGTGTTAAGGTGCACCACTGCTAGATATGTTTTTTATCTTTTCATGTTTACACATGACAAAACCAGTTGGGAATGTCATCCATTCATGACAAATTGTCTTTCTTCCCCTTTTAATTTCTTGATCATTCAATCTAGGATTAACAGAAATTTTGCAATAATTATAAGTAAAGGCAATTTTCTATGAGTATGAGGAGACAATGTTTTGAGGATGGGAAGAAGATTTGTATTCTAAATGTTATCTACAGCCTGTGATATGGTGCACAGTGCCCTGAACCTTTGCCATCCTTCTCCCTCATACCACCCACTTCTCTTAATGAAGGTATAAAAAGCCCACAGAGATTTGCAAAATTCCACGAAAGGAAGCAAAGCCCAAGCGTGGAAACCATCTGAGCAAATCTCGCATCAGTGCTCCCCCCCCCCCCACAACCTTCGTTCACCAAGGCCTGAAGCAACCTTGTGAGACGATTGAGTATATGCCATAGTTGATCCTACGCTTTTCTGACTATTTTTTGGTCATCGCCTTTATTAAGAAAAGATAGGACAGAGGAGAGTGAAATGAAGGAGGGTTGGAAAAGATAACTCGAATACGTGTCGCCCTAATTGTCACCTATGCCACAATGTAGGAGATAGTTGGTCATTAAATACACCATCGAAAAAAAGGAACCTAAAGGACTTAACCCTTAGAAGTCCGGGGCCTTCTCAATTAAAAAAAATGTAGATCATTCATTCATTCATTCTCCAACCCATTTATTCCCTTTTTGGGGTCACGGGGGTCTGCCAGTTCCTATCTCCAGCGCACATTGTGGGAGAGGCGGGGTTGGTATTAAAAACAGGCGAACATTTTCTAAACCATGTTCCAGACACAATTTTTGTGCCATTGTGCCTTTTTTGTGCCAGAACTTTGAAAAACACAAGGCATATCACAGGTATTGTATTTCTAAGGTTTATCCCTTCTTTTCACCACTTGATAGCACCAATGTGCTGTCTGGAAAATGAAACTGAAGGACAATCACGCGTTCTCACATTTTAATTTGAATTACTATGCAAATGATGTGTCATAACTCTTGTAATGTTCATTTTAAACTAAAAATATCGAAACTACTAACCTTTTTGAAACCTACACATTTTGTTTTTGAAGTCAAAATTAAACAAAAGGGGGTAACAACCAAATGGGAACCAACCTCACATATTGGGACATATCTAAATCACTTTATAAATATCTAGATTTCTCTTTTAGGAAACTTTCAGTGAAGGTTGTTAAGTCATTGGAACAGTGAATAGTGAAAATATAGTGAAGGTCTAAAGATGTCTTGCACATATTAGCATTTAAATTCATTTAAACATTACCTGAGATTATTGGTGAAAAGCAAAGTGGTTTAAACAACGGTAGTAAAATAAAGTGAAAAGATACAGTACTTGCAGGTTAAACACCCAGTCAGCAAAATGAAATCTATCATTGAACTGCTGCTGTTCCACTATGCAGTCATTCACACTTGCAATCCATAGAAATCTGATTTGTGCTCTGAATCAGCAGTATGTTCTCTTGCTGTCAGCGCTTTGTCGTTTCCTGACAAAGAACATCTCTAGTGGTCTCAAAATAACTGCACAGTACATTCCTTTGATTAGTAATAGCTGCAGGTTAAGCAGAACCAAAACAGAGTTAACCAGATAGCAGATATTGTTTTGTGCTCAGTGTTTATTTGTCATGCAGCTTAAAGGCATTAAAAAAAACCTTCAGAAAAAATAAAAACTTTTTTATGCTTTTGAAGACATGACACAGATAGTTCTCACTCATAGGTAAAATATCTCGGATTGTAACTAACAAGAACAATTATCATGGACTGCACTAATATATATTAATATATATATATATACATTTTTTATTAATCACGATCTCAACTCAAGACAACGAGACTTTAAATTCAAGTACTGATTGTTTATTTAAATTTTTGTTTAAGTTGTAACACAGATTTTCTCATGTAAACAACAAACCTGCAATAAATCATCAATATCCTCTAAAATACCTGTTGGCTTCAAAGCCGTATTTACTATAGTTTATTGATCAGAAAGGCAAGTTACAAACACAAAAGGAAACAAAAAAGACCCTCGTATGGAATACCCATATAACAAAAGACTTCTCCAAAGGAGGAGGAGGAATAAACTAAAAAAAAAAATGAACAAATGACTAGGCTTCACAAAACATCTGTGGAGTAATGAAACTAAATAGGACACCAGACAGGAAGGGATAGACAGCTGGGAAACACAGAACGAGCGAATCATCTGATGGAACTCCGATCACATGACCAAGGCTGAATGAAATACACAGGGAATACTATGAAAACTATTCCTTGGACTTATTTAAACTTCTTTGCACGTTGAACACATGGAAATAGAAAAAAAACTGCAACTGTGTTAATTGTGTAACATTTTTTAGCTCGTTATTTCAAATTAATGGCATGCCGTAACACGCTCATTTTGAGAATATTATATATATATATATATATATATACATATAAATATATATATATATATATATATATATATATATATATATACATATACATATATACATATATATATATATATATATATATATATATATATATATATATACTCAATACATTCTTTTGTTACAAATCTTACATGGAATTTTGCATTACTCTCATTCTGCAAGCTTGTGTAAAGAACCCTCAAACTTATATATTTTTATATTTTATTTTTTATTTATATTTTCTATAACTATTCTTAGATTACTGTCTGGTTATTCTAAGAGGCAAGTATCATCTCTGGAAATTTCTTGCTAGAGCTGAGCTGGCACTCAAGGACAGGTTGATCACGAGCGGGTTGCAGACACTGAAATCGTCAGAGAATGGTTAAATCTTGAGGAGAGTGGAGGTGGTGCAGAGGTTTCCAAGAGACACAGCTGGAACAATGGGATGCAAGAGTGAACTCACTCTGGTGAGTCAGCAGGTGTGAACTGTAGATCTCACAATCTGGGACGTACAGGGAGAAGGATTTAAGGGTAGGTGAGTTATGGAGCGATCACACTACTCCTGAAAAAAAAATTTTTTAAGATCTTAACAAAACCCAACAAATCCATCTGATTTAGAAAAAGTAAAGTTAAATTGTAACCTGCTTGCAGCATATGATTAGAAACTTAGCAACAGAAGTTCTAATAAGATGCAGATGTTGTAGCAGTGTGTGGTTTCTATACTAATTATTTTTCTCTACATGAGCACAAGAGATGCCCTGAAATGCCTCTGCTGCACACCCTAAGAACCATCATAGACCAAGAAACCATGCCTCCAGCAGCAAAAGTGTCAGCTTCATAACGAATACTCCAAAAATCATCTGTGTCTTGCAAAAAATGAGTTATCATTGCGAATGGAGGACAACCGTCACAACTGTGCGGATGCACTTCACCCAGAGAGCTCTGAGAAAATATTCTGCTTTCTATTTTATTTTATTTTAAAAATGACTCTTTTTTGTGAAATTATCCCAATGTGATTGCTGTGTAGATCCAGAACAGAGTTATCCTGCAGAATAACTGATTATTCTATATCGTTCCTTTTGTATTTATGAATGAAATAAATAAAACAATTAGAGCCAAAAAGTTTATATAGGATCAGAAATAATGCCACTTACAACATTTACTTTAAAAACAGTCACTCCACATCCACAGTTTAGCTTTAAACTTAAAACCTCATGAGACCAGTCATCCTTTTAAACCAATATTAATGGGAAAAAAATAAAAGTCACGTTAAAAATGAATTCTCCCCTCTTTATCCTCTAACTCTCCAAAGCAGGGTACAGACTCAAGGATTTTTTCGGAAAAAGGAGGATAAGAGGTACGCAAGACCATGACCATTTGGATTCTGTACATGATTTAACAGTAAATGTATTTAAAAATCCAACCATTTCTGACCTCTGCGCAAATACAGCATTTACTTCCCTTCCGGTCTGTGTGTTAGTTCTGGATGGAGATGGGTAGGTGAAGAGCACTTAATCTGATTGGTTAGGAGAGGGGGTTTGGTAATGGGCTGTATAATTTTAGAAATATATGCATAAAAGTGTGTAAATACATTTTCATGTATGCATTGGGTATTAAAAACCAGTACCCAATGCGGAATCTGCTGAATGTTCAATAATGATCCCGCAGCAGGGGAAAGGAACCTGACACTTAAGTAGGGAGCAGGTTGATGAGGGAATGACGCACCAGACAGGAGGAACAGGTGAAACATATGAGAGCTGGTTAGGCAGATCGACACAAGACAAATAAGTGAAGTGGCCAATATAATTGGAACAGTAGAAGAAAACAGAAAACATGAGAAACAGGAAAGTAGGAGTCACCCAGGCAAGAACAAATCTCAGACTGGAGTGGCCAGAACAAAAGGAACTCTTGAAATGGCCAAAATATTAGGGACAAAAAGAGGAAAGATTAGGAACAAGAAACAAAGGGGAAATCCTATAACTTTATTACAGTGAGTTTATATTACATGTATAAACAAGCTGCAGTATTAGTGAACGTGTGAGAGACATGCATCATGAACTGGAGGCTCAAATTGAGTCCAAAATGTGCTGAAGCTGGCAAGTGGTTTGTGGTTCGGCACTTGCACATTACAACATTGTCCACTCTTTTATCACATCAGGATAACAGTAGAAATGTTGAGGACATGTCTATCTACACTGAACAAACCCAAGTGGGAAAACCTCCTAGTTAGCAGATCCCACCACAATCCTCGGAGCCATCTTTAGAAGCAGAATACAATGTAGGGGCACGATTTCAGCGAGTGTTGCCAATTCTTCAGTAAGAAAAGTCGCTAGTGGCTGGCCCAAAAGTCACTAGATGGTCACTGTCTAATTTCATAAATATCACGTGACATGCCATACATTCCCCGCCCCCAATGTTTTTTTTTTAATCAATGCCAACAAAAACGTCTTGCATGTAGACGTGTTTCCTGTCATTTTTAAATGAACACACATGGGGCTAAATACAAATAATGAGGATGTGTTTTTTATGTCACTCAGTTTGGCATTGGGATGAGATTGGAGATAGGGGTGTGGTCGCAGGCTCTCGTTCAGTATCCCCATGCTGCTGCTCAACAGTCCTGTTTGGCCTTGCCCTGGTTCTTTTGTTGTTTTGTTATGTTCTAGTTTAGATCTTTTGAGTTTAAATCTAGTTTTGTTGGATAGATCTACCACCTTTTATCCAACAGGAATTGTGCTGCTTTTTCTGAAATATTATATCTTTATCTTCATTAATTGTTAATAAACTTAATTTTAACTATTTCAAACCACGCTGTCCTCCATTTATTTGTCAGAATTTGAGCCAGTCATGACCGCATAAAAATCGTTCTTCCAATATGCCATTGAATCATCCCGAATAAAAGGCTTTAACCAACTCCTGAACTCGGAATATAATTCCCACTCCTTTCTGAACCGTTAAAAGCTTGGACACAATGCAGCCGAAGGAGACGAATCACTGTGTGAGTGATTATGTACAAAACTAATTTTTTATTTGAATTTCGTGGTTCTTATTTTAGAAAGCGATGATTTAAACGGCTGTTCTCCTCCTGACCTACACCAACCACAAATTCTTGTCAGCCAATAAGAATGTTACGATTGCGCATGTTCAGTTCATTTGATTTTTGGACACTTAAAACAGACAGACAGACACAGCACAGAAGCGGTTCCTCCGTCTGAAGAGCCCGTCTGCCAGAACAGGAAAAGTCTCAAAAGTCGCCAGGAACACCAGGAAAAGTCACTAGATTTGTTAGTCGTTGGGTTAAAAAAAAAGTCTGTAGGCGATCTGAAAAATCACTAAATCTGATTTCAGGCTGCTTTTTTATATAAAGAAAGGCTTGTTAACATTCATTTATAAAAACAAACTTCTAACATTTAAATCTTTTTGTCATTTTTTTAGACATAATTGCATTTTCCGGTTAAAATACATTTATGTTTTATTTTTTACATATAGACGAACCACAGGAAAGTTTGTAATTGATTTGAAATTAAAACTTTGTGACTTTTGACTTGCCCTGCATTGACTTGGGACTTGACTTCTAAAGTAGTGGCTTGGTCCTACTACTGCAAAAATGTATGAGTATTAAATAATAAAAATAAAAAAAAACTAAGTGAGACATTCTGTTTTTTTTAACAATTTTTTTTTTAGATTAGTGTGGCTCCCTCCCTCGTGTTAAATGCCCAATCCACTGCTGCTAATCAAAGTGTTGCACTTGTTTGTGGCTAGGCTTTATGGGCTTTTATCCAGAATCATGCTTACAGTCATGTCCCTGGCATTATTTTATCTCTACGAGTTATTTCCTGTTGCGTCCATCCTCTGTAGAAAAAAAGCAGAGCCTCTGGGCCAAAATCAAGAGCTGTGGCTACAGAAAAATCACTGTAATTCCAGATATATGAGAACAAGGATATAATCGTCATAGAACTCGCTTGCCCTTCTGTTCTGGACCTAAAAAACAAAAAGCGGCATGGATGCTGAATGCCACTGATATTTAGTCCAAGAAATGTGCCAGTGTGGAAGTGCCATGGGGTGCTCTGACTCTGCATCAAGTAAATCTTCCCCATTGTGGGTGAGGGGGTGAGAGCTGATGGAAAGGCTTATGTGATCTCTTACTGAGTGCACAGACGTTTCAAGTTTGCATGGATGGAAGGGAATTGGTGTTTAAGAAAGAGAGAGGAAATAAAATTATAATTATGTTAATAAAAGCCAATCATTGAAAGATTGCAGTCATCAAGCGAACATTTTGTGCTATTCTAGAAAGATGAGAGACTGTAGCACAGGAGGTGAACACTCGGCAATCTGTGCTGGAACATGTGGTGTCAGATGTCAAAGCATCTCATCCTTCTGTTAGTCAAAATAATCGTATTTACTGCCTCTGCCCAAGAACATCCATCACGTTAAACAGAGAGATGATAGTTCACTTATAAAAAAAGACAACCCGATGCTCAACAAAATTATTATTTAAAATACATTTTTGTTAATGAAAAATAATCAACTGTTCAGTATTTATTTGACATTTTGTATAATCTATTTATTGTCACTTCTTAAGAGTCATTGGTTGCAGTGGGTTTGGAATGGTTTTGAAACCACTGTACTGAAACCGTTACACACCTATGCGTTTACTTTCCCGTCTGTCAAATAATTACTGCGCAGACACTCTCCTGAACACTAGATGGCGCTTCACTGAACTGCAATTCACTCCATGCCACACGGTGGCACAGAAGCAATTCACACTCTGAGGTGCGTTTATGGAGAAGGAGAAGAAAGACAAAAAAATAAACACTAACTATTTGTGCGTAAAACGCTTAGAAAGAAAACAAACTTTTTTCTATGTGTTTTACAGACACCGTGAAAACAAAAAAAAAAAACATCTCAGTGCATTTCTTGAAAAAGGACACAGCTTTTTTTTGGCTGGTGTGTACAGTTACATTAGCACCGTGTAATTATGGGTAAATATTTACTGCATGCAGCCCCTGCATTAAAAAAACCCACAGGTGTGTAAAGGCCTTAAGGCATTCATACAGAGGAGCAAGTACAACATTCTCGATCCCCAGATCTGAATAATATTAAATATTTGTAGTGTGATTTAAAGCGGGTGGTTCATGCTCAAAGACCACCAAACCCGGAGGTGTTTTGCAAAGAAAAATGGTCCCAAATACCTTCTGCCAGAATGCAGACTCTATAAAGCTATAGAAAGTGTTTAGAAGATGCACAAAATATTTCGGTTTTTTTTTCTTTCTGGTGCCTAAATGTATTTATTTTGTTTAAATAATTATTTTATACGGTGTGGCACTGTGGCATTCCAGTTAAAGGGTTGCCGGTCCAAGCCTTGCCAGTTTGCATGTTCTCCCTGGGCTTGCCTGGGTTTCCTCCGGGTACTCCGGTTTCCCCCACAATCCCAAAAACATGTGGTTAGGTTAATTTTAAAATCTAAATTCTCCTTAGGTGTGAATGTGTGTTGCCCTGCGATGGACTGGCGACATGTCGAGGGTGTACCCCTGCCTCTCGCCGCATGTGCATTGGAGATAATCACCGGCAGACCCCAAACGGTAATAAACGGGTTGAAAATGAATTAATACATGAATTATTTCACACCTTTGTGATACATTGAATGGAAATTTCTTATCTAGACATCTTTTGCATACCACTGTGTTTTTGAACCTTTTCTCACTCTTCAAAACCTACGTAACCACAAATTAACTTCACCATTACTATTTACCAAATGTTTATATTAGAAAACTGCTTCAAAAACTTTCACAAAAATTCCACAACCGCTCGTGTTCTTGCCAGTGTCATTTTCAAACTGATGGCTCTGTTCAATATGCAACATTGTGCTGAAGGTCAGCAATGTCTGCAATTTGACGTTTCACTTTTTAGAATATGCTGACAGCCTGAATAGGTGCATTTCAGGAAGCCAGAGCACTAATAATACCTTAGTTATCCTCTCGCAGAAGGGGCATGCAGTCATTTAAATGCAATTTTACTGTAAAATTGGTAGCTATTTAAATCCTCACAGTTTGTCTTGTTCTGTAATAGAACCAGGGAGTGTTGTATTTCAGCTGAATGACCAGAGTCTTTGGCCTTCCTTTGATTTACTTTTTTCCAGCAAACGAAGCATTACAATGAACTGCACTTTCTAGATCGATAGCTTGATGAAATGATTAGCACTCTGATGTTAATAGTTAATTGTAAACCTCTTATGCTTGATAGCAGCCTTTAGTAGTTTGCTGTAGTTCAGAACAAGTTTCAAGCATGTCTCTCGGGGATCACCCCCACAACATTATACTCCCACCACCATGTTTCGGAGGTGGGAATGGTATTCTTCGAGTTGAATGTCTGTCCCATTTTTCTACAAACTTAGGCAACATCTCTACATCTAAAATATTCTTGTTTTGTCTCATCAGACCAACGGATCCATTTCAGGTCTGCTTAGATTTCTCTGGATTGTTTTCACATTAGGCTGCATAGGCAAATGCTATGGGTAATGCAACCATCTAGGGGCGGTCCACGATTTGAAATAATGTTTGAAAAATAATAATAACGCCGTCATGGCATGATCCTTATGATCTCTTAAACATCAATGTTGTTTTAAAAAGGTGCATTTTCACTGATAGCCTAATAATTCTGCCTTCAGCTTTATACACCTATTGATACTTGAAACTAATCAAATGTATTTATTTATTTTGAATTGAAATTTAAGATTTAGTCCGTTAGTGCAGGATTTGACCACATTTTCTATAATTTAACCACCAACATTGACAACCTTCTCATTTGAGTTATACTCTTTAAGCACATAACATTTGTACATTTGCTTCTGCTAAAACTCCTTTGTGATTTATAAGCAGGCTTCATAAAGAGCACTCTACATATGGTAGCAAAGTGCTTAGTTGGCACAAATATAAATTAATCTTTATAAGACATAAAGGAACACCCCCTCAATATGGAAAATCTTAAGGAAATTTCCAAATCATGTTCAATATTTGATTTATTATGACTCTTGACAATCGTCCAATTTCCTTTCATTATGATTAGCCAATATCTGGAAATCCTTATTTTTTTTACTCCACGCTTACTAACAAAAATGACAGAGAGGTTTTTAAAAAGTAAAATCTAAAAGTGATGAAAAGAACTGAATTTAACTCATGACCTCAGATGAAAGGCTACCTTTTCCGGGTGTTTGAACAGAAATGTGGCTCATTAGTTTGTTTATAGAGATACACAATTATCACAACTTTTTCATCAATTGTCGTCTAAAAACAAGCAAAGTCTGTTGACTTGATTTGTTGACTTAAAGAAAATGATACACTGCAGAAACTCAAATATGTAGTAGGCAATAAAATAATAAAATATGTATAAAAATAAAAATTACTTTCTTGCTATTGGCTGCCCAAAAAGCAGCTAAAAGACATCATCTTGTGATTTAAAATTGTTTTGCCCTGTGCTTTATTCCATCCCAGAACATAGATTTTCCATTTTCCAGTTGACAAAGTGAGGTTTTTTTTTTATTCAAATATCCTGCCTCAAATATTTTTTTGTGTGTAGTTTGGACTATTACATTTACTAATATTTGTATGTTCTACTAGATAATGTGTTGAAAATATGCATTTTTCTATCATTATATTGAATTATCTTATGATGCGATTGTCTTTTTTTTTTTTTGCTTTTCAGATTTTAATTTTAGTTTGTTCTTGAAGGCATAATAACTAGTGGGATTTTGCTTATATGTGATGCACTTTCTGGACACAGCCTGAAGAGGATGGGAGGAGTTCTGTGAGAAAATGTGGATTTGAATTACGGTAACCAATGAGACCAACAGCTGCTCCATGAGAAGAGTCAGAATAATCACAAAAGTTTCCAAGACACTTCAAAAAAAAACTTTGTTGTGCGTCAATAGATGGCAAAACTGAGTCCCCCATATTTCAAATGTTTAATTCAAACACAGTTTTAAATAGCAATAAAAAAACACCGGAAAATGGCATATTCCATGTGGGCACTATGTGGCGCTAAAACTGACACCATAGGCTGCTAGTTACCTGTGTTCAGACATGGACCCTGAACACACATGCCACATTTTATCCTGATGAGAGATTGTACGGCCGAGATATAACAACTCTCTGCTTCATGGTGAAACCTCAAAATTCAGCTGACCTGGAAGCCTGGAATTGCATTAATATTTACAAAAAAATAAAAATAACTAACTTCCTGTCTACACATTTCCTTCAAATACAGTCTGAAATAGCAGAAAAAAATGCAGAAAATTGTATATTCAATGTTGCCACTAGGTAGCACTATGCTGACACTGTAGTTTGCTGTATAAATTTGTTCATGGACTCGCACAGTAAATTTTAATCCGATCGGACATTGCGTGGCTGAGTTATTAACAACTTCCTGTTTCACGAGAGTACGTTTGTAGAAATTGGCCATGGTTACGCATGCAGACTTGGAGGAGATAAAGCGTACCAGGCGAGCTGTCCGAGGAAGGGCTCCGAGTGCAGGGGTGCGGTAAAAGCCCGGAGACCCCCTCTTTGAATATGTAGAGGGCGAAGGGGTGGAGGAGGGTTGCCAAAAGAGAGCCTGGGGGATGCATATATCCTGGGGCTTTTATAGAACGGATAATTAGGTAATTATGGGAGACACCCTGCCTAATTATCTTTTCATGTACGCTCCCGAAATTAATCGTACAATGTCACTTATTCCAATATTTCAACTTTGACACTCACGTATTGTTAAACAAAGTTAAAAAAAGCTTTGCCATTTATCATCACATGCTTTAGATAATGCTGCTGGAGTTTGAAGACCAACGGATAAAATGACTTGAGCAAAAGTGGCGCTGGTTTAGCAGACTTCCCGTCGATTTTGGAAATGGGATCCAATTTGTATATATTTAAGTCTTGGTACTCTACATATCTGGCCATATTTCATTTGTGCATGACAAACTGACAAAACTACCAAAATAGTTTTTGCTGCCCACACAACAAAGCTCAGCGTTTTCAGAACAACGTAACTTGGCTTTCAAAAATTGGCTGATAAATCAATGCATTGCTGCTATATGCAAAGCATGGTTTTAGCATCAGTACATCTTAAAACATTCGTTTTAGTATTTAGTAACATATCAGTAAACTTATTTATATACAAAAAAAGTTATCTTGCATCTGTTAAACTGATCTGAGTTAAGCTATCCCCATTAAAACACTGTGGTGAATTAGTCTGGTCTGGCTCTGTTCATCACTTACTCAGGGGGAGGAGCTCATTATACAAAGAAACGCAGTTTAAAACAGCGTGTTTGTGCACCCAAAACGGTGTTCTGAACAGCGTTTTATGGAGAGCAAACGCCGTCTAAAACAGCGTTTTATTATAACAACAAAAACGCTGTTAAAAACGCAGTTTTTGGCGGATTTTCGCACGTTTTTTACGGTGTTTGAATTGCAAACTGCATTTTTTTGCAGCGCATAAGCAGTTTAAAACGCCGTTTGTGGCGCCGGTTTATTTATAAACGCGTTTGAGATGTGCGCGTATGTGGCCCTTTTGGCTTGCCATAGTTTACATGCCAATTACATGCAAAGAATGCAGCCTTCATGTTTGGTTGAACAGTGTACCCCCATGAAGTTCTTTACTAAAGGGGATCAGGGCAGTGAACATAGTTCTCTGTATAAAATAACTATAATTAGCCATGACAGAAGAAAAAAAAAATCTGTGAACAGAGTTAAACCAGGAAAGAGCGAAATGTTTTGAAAAATAGCGTACTGTGACCTGTTTAATTATAATTTTCTTTGTGCATTCAACCTAAAATGTGACTGAAGCTTGGATAATCTCATTTTCCATTGACATTTACCTCACCTAGTCAGGAAATGCACATGCAGTAATCTGTTAAGCCTTAATGAAAATCTGATTTAGAGAAATGCACACCACAGAGAAAAATAAACACAACACCCTAGAAAAGCGCAGTGCCACACAAAACCAAAAAGAGCGTCCCAAAATGACTTATTCTAATACATCCCAATGCTTTTGATTAGCAGTTCAATCAGTCGGAATGGCCAGTCTGGCACTCACCGCCACCCGGTTGGCAGAAAGATTAAGCCCAGAGCAATGTTATAGAGAGAAATACGTTCTACGTTAATGGGATATTGTTATTATCTGAAAACCTAAAAAATGGCCAGCTGTGAAAGCGAGCAGGTGATGAATGATGATTGTGTTAAACGCCATCTGGGGTCACAGGAAGCAATCGTAATAGGATTGCTAGAACTGCATTGTCAACACAATAATTGAGAGAGTGAAAGTGGTAAAGAATGCAGCACACAGCGGCTGTCTTCCAGTGCTTTAGAAGATTGGTGACAGAAGCGTGTTTTTTGTACTTTCTGCAACACTTTTCTATTGACATTTTCTTGTCTGAGACATAAACAATGGCCTGGAAAAGGAATTTACCACATGAAAAAAAATCTTTGTTATGGTAAAAATAGTCTTTTTGGAGAAGACAAAGAAAAATCTTTTAATTGAAATGTTATAATTTAGACATGGATTAGCAAACACATGAAGTTTATTGTTTGTACTTGTTCATTATTCATCAAATATAAACACAACAGCTTTTCAAAGAGCAGAAAAACTTTAAGAGTGATTCAGAAGTAGCTAAATTTCTCCTGGACACACGGAAACCAGCAAACCTTTAGGCATTGAGAGTGTACTCATATTGAGTACTGTTCACTTTAAACAAGTTTGAAGTCAAATGATCCCCCCTCCTCAGTCCCATTGCAAGCCTGCACTCTAAATGGACTTAAATTAGAAGCCAGAGTACTATAAAATTACTAAGAAGATAGGAACTTAACATAATGGTGTTTATTGCTGTATTTTTTAAAAATGTGTCAATTTTCAACATGCTCCACACTCCTGCAGTTAACCGAAATGACCAGTGTTGAGTAAAAATGAGACTCACTATCATGAAGATTAACATATACGTTTACATATCCAGGCTTTTATCCCAGAAAATATGAAAGATAATGCATTTTTCCAATCAGGGTTAGTGGATGGGTGCAGCCATTTAGAGTCAAACAACTGAATTAAAAGCTTAATTGACCCCTTTACTAAACCAGAAAGAGAGTTTGTGGCTCAGATGAAAAAAAAATGTAATTTCGATATATGAAAACAAAAACTTTAAAAAATGTCTGTTGGTGTCATTAACCAACGCTTGAAATACATCCGGGGCATTGACCAACCTAAAGAACCCGATATTGAAAAAATCCAAAAGTTGTGTTAAAAGCTGTCTTCCACTCATCCCCTTTGCAAATGCACCCCAGGCGGTAAGCGTTCCTAAGGTGTAATTTTTTAAAAAAAATAGTGACCCCTTGTAAAACCACAAATGCAGATGCCATCAATGGAACGGGGTAAAGGTTGTAACAGTGATCTTGTTAAGTCGCCATCTTTTTGCTCAAAATAAAAAATCCACTCCAGCAAGACAATAAATAATACCCGCAACAAGTCCCTCAGAAAGGTACCTTGAGAACAGGTGGAACATTACAAATAGTGGAGGTGAGACAGGAAGAATAACTGGAACCCCCAGTTTCTCCTTCCTAGAGAGATGGGTACAACCAAGATCCTGTCCTCCTTGCCTGGTACTGAGGAACTGTTAGAGCACCCGCCAAAAGTCACTCTCCAAAAAAGGAGTAGAAGGTGGGAACACAACCTTGCATAAGGAACGGCACCTCTCTATACGCAATGTGAGGTTGAAAACTTCATCCAAGCTGGTAGGTAACAACTTGTCCAAAGAGATCCATCATAATTTCCAGGTCCAGTCCATCAAGTATTCGGGCATAAAGATCTGAATCATTCCAGGAAGCCGAAGGACAACTCCCCAACTATGTGCCTTCCCCAGTAGTAGAGACAGAATGTATGCCACCTCAGAAAAATTTCAAGGAAGGAGGGAAAACACCACCTTACATTGGATGAGGAGGCCACGGGACTGGGAAAACTCCCCAGAGTAGCAGCGTTGATTATTTACTCGGGCCTTGGGGATAGTTGCAACAGTCTGTCTCTAGTTGCACGTCTTATTATATTTCAAGGTGCCTCCCTGTGTTCTGACTTTTCAGAGTCTACGAGGTATTTAAGTTTTGTTCTGAGTATTATTTTGGCTGCATTTAATTTCTGAGAGTGTTTATGTTTTTGTTTATTTACTCTGTTCTAAGTTATTGTTTTAACTTGTTCAGAGTTTAGCTTTCCATTTTCTAGTGTTTACCAATTAATACTAAAAAAATTAAAAACTGATGAAGAAAGTAAAACCTGAGGCAATTTTGCCCAAATTTTACAGTATTTTAATGGTCTTGGCAGCAAATTCCTACACGTTTTAGTCTTTGTAGAAATGTTTATCCTTCTTCTTCTTTTACTTTCGGCTGTTCCCAGTTTAGGGGTCGCCACAGCGAATCATCCTTTTCCACCTAACTCTGTCCTCAGTATCCTCTACTCTTGCACCAACTACCTTCATGTCCTCTTTCAGAACATACATATATCTCGTCTTTGGTCTTCCTCTTGACCTCTTGCCTGGAATGTTTATCCAATGTCTATATTTGATTTTTACTATGCTATGTTTTTCTTTATTTACTCTGTTCTAAGTTATTGTTTTAACTTGTACAGAGTTAGTCTTTAGTTTAGCTTTTCATTTTCTAGTGTTTAGTTTAGTTAATGTTTATTTCTTTATTTAAATAAGGAGCCCCTCTGCTGACTGTATCCTGCATTTGAGTTCTTGTCTCACTACCGCCACCTATGGAGTGAGACAACTTACCTACATACTAGGGGTGTAACGATTCACGGTATGTACACTTGCGTACCGTTTCGGTATTCGGTATTCGGTATTTTTATTAAATAATATAAATTTATTATTAGCACGATATTAAGCGCAGCGGAACGTTCCTAGGCGAGTTTCCGCATGGATGCTTTTGAGTGAAGCACAGTAGCGCTGCACGAGTAGCTGTGAGAAATGGACACAGAGAAAGAGAAGCCAGAGCTTGAAGACACCTCACTACGGTCTCCTGTTTGGGAACACTTTGATTTCTCTGTTAAAATACATAACAGGGATAGACGAGTGGATAAATTTAAAGTTGTATGGTGACATTGTTCCACGGAGATCGGGCATGTGGCAGGCAACACATCTAACATTTTCTACTGCTGGAGATATTGTCACTGCAACCAGATCTACGCTCTCTTCAGAAAATGTGGATAGGTTAATCTATCCTATCTATCCTAACTAGTTGCAGTATTTCATTTTTTATTTAAAAAAATGTGTTTTTCTTTATAAAGAGTGCTATTTATTTAAAATATCACCCAAATGTGTCACTTTTATATATTTTATGCAAGAATTCTATTGTGTATTGGCAGCTTTTCAAAATAAGATTTTGTAAGTTCTTATTGTTTTGTACCGAACCGAATGAACCGAACCGAACTCTCCAAGACACTGTACCGAACCGAATACGATTTTAGCGTACCGTTACACCCCTACTACATACCCTTAACAATAGTTGCAGATAGTTGAAGAAAGGCTTGACACAGTGACCTGCGCGGTCAGACTCTGCACAAAAAAACAACAAAAGTGCTGGACTAAAATGTAAAAAATAAATAAACAAAAGTAGGTTTCTCATAAAAGTCTCTTGCAACACAATTAACATATGTAACAGTCACAGAAAGTGGACAAAGGTGAGCAACCCGGCAAGTCATAGTCAATCCAAATGAAAAGGTAGCTTTAGATCAGCCTCAAATTATAGTTCCAGGGAATTTCCGAACTTGTCACTGACGAAGATAAACAGAGAGGTGTTGATACAAAGAACAGAAAAACAGTATGCCCACCAGAATTACCTGATATTAAGTACCAACACAGGGCAAACAGAGGTCCTTAAATAGGGAAAAGAGGCTGGTGAAAGCCATTAGCAATGACAGCAATACGGGGACAATGAGAAATGGAACAATTAACAACATAAATCAGCAAACTACTCATGACACTAATTAAGAACATTCATGCTCTCTGCTTTATTGGAAGAGTTTTACATAATTTTTGTAAAAAAAATCATTTTTGTGCAGGGCTATCAAGGCTGGGAAGGAAAGAGGGAGGTGAAGTCAGTGAAACACAGGTATTACAGTCAGTGCATTTACAAAAATAGTGTTCCTTTTAAAGGACATGCAGGCTTATCATATTGTCAAGTTTAGACCTGGGAGTTCCTCAACTGATGACAGCACGGAGGAATCTGGAGAGAATCCAAGGCACTCAGGGATGGGTTCGGATAGAAAAGTGGGTTCACGGAACAAGAGTCTTGAGTAGAATGTGAGAAGAGCAGAGGTTGAGTAAAACATGGAGATTAGCCACCGCCATTGTGCGGGAGACCAAAACAATGTACAGTGGTACCCCGAGATACAAAATTAATCTGTTCCAGGGTAGCTTTCGTATCTTGAACATTTTGTATGTTGAAGCAAGTTTTACATGTAAAACGTCTAATCCGTGCAATGGCTCTCAGAAACAACAGTATAAGTTGATGAAAAATGGAAAACCAGAGAAAAATCAAGTAAGGTTTATTCAATCCTTAAATCTACACATTGTTAATGTAATAAATGACAATAAAACAGAATAAAACACAAGCAAAATATGTAACATGTTCACCAGGGGTGCTCATTACGTCGATCATCACGGAGGTGCTACTGGTTGATCGCGGCGTGAAATTGAAACAATATCAGCCGATCATTCCATCTTGTCACAGTTCAGTAAAGTTAGCTGCAGATTCACGGATTCGGTTTTCTCTGCTCAATATCTCGAGACCAGAATGTTCTTAGTAAACAAATAATACCTATTTTTAATCTGTGTTATGTAGCGGACAAACTACAAAACGATTTTTATCAAAACAAGTTTCCCTCGGCATTCACAGAAACACATTACCGTCTATGAGCAACCCGCTGACATGGAATCACTTAGGGACCATCTGCAAATTATCAGATCCAAAATATGTTTTACCCAGAACATGCTTCATAACTTCATTCTAAATTGTTCTATTACAACCAAAATCAAGCAACACACCACTCCTCACCTGCATACTGTACTGCACGACTCAGATTCATTAAATATTGAAAAATTTATTAGAGCATCATTTTTATTCTTGATTATTTGGATCAAAGCTCAATTACTCCCATAAAAATCACTCTATTACCACCAAATTCAGGTCACACACAACTGTTCTAATGATTCAATTCAGTGCAAATCATCAAATTAAACTCAGGTTATTACAAAAAATGTAAATAATTAATTATTACGTGTGTTTTGTCAATTCTCAATAAAGTTGAAAATAATTGTTTGTTGATTGATGTTTTACATTTTTGTAGCGGGTAGATCACTTTGACTCTGTCATTTTAAAAGTAGCTCACAAGCTGAAAAAGTGTGAGCACCCCTGATGTACACAAATGTGAAACCTTACCTTGAGTGAAGCGATGTGTGGGAGTAGGTGGAACGGGTGGCAGAAAACATATAGAGATATTTCCGCGAGACCTTTTGTATCTCGAAAATTTTGTAACTCGAAGCATTCGTATCTTGGGGTACCACTGTACTGACAATGATATAGTGGAAGCATCTTTTGGTGTGAATCGTGATTTCAGACATTCACATTTGAATATTCATATTGTGAATTAACATCATTGTTCACTAGCTGCAACAGTTCCTCACCAAAAAGCTTACCAAATTCTAGGTCTTCTTTTTATTTATGAGGTGTGCTTGTTAATCTATTTAAACAAAGTTGGGTTTTTATACCTTTTGCCTGTGCCTTACAGAAAATCATATTTTCATGGCTAAACACCAGAGCTCTGTTGCTAGGGGTTTGAGTGTGTTTTTGTTGGCAAGTGTGCACATGGAACTGTAAGGGTATTTTTGTATTAGAGCTTTCCGCTACCAACAGACCGTGAGAACGTGAGAGATGCCGCCCTTGAAAATGTAATACTTCCTACTGTTCTTTTCATTCCCTTCATTCAACTAGCAATACATCGAGACAGCACGCAAACCATTTCTTTGTGGTAAAACAGGGAATTTTATGAGTGTGACTGAAAATAGTGAGAGCCAGCTGTCCTAGAGGGTTATTATACAATTCTCTAATGGTTAAAACATTATTAACTCCAACTCAAAATATAAAGGTACTTGTACCTTCAAAGAAAATTTTGCCGTCAATCACAGAATCTGCAATATTTCAAATGATCTAACAACACCTGTTTTCCACCTTTTGATTAATAAATCTTAGTAAATCACACAAAATAAATCAATGAAATATATATAAAAAAAATTTTTTGACAGATTACACCTAAATGTAAAGATGTATTTTTTTCTTTATGGTTGCGCAGTGGGTAGCACTGTGGCCTTTAACTGTTAGCCTTTCTGCCCCTTTGAGATTCGCCAGTGATCTTCCTGGAAATAGTTTGCATGTTCTCCCCATGTTTTGAGTTTCCTCCAGGATTTTGGAATTCCCCCACAAAAACATGCGTCAGGTTAATTGAATGTGTGTGTTGCTCCTGCCCTGCTATGGACTGGCGACCTGTCCAGGCTGTACCCCCGCCTCTCTCAACACGGCGGGAATATTGTCACCTGGTCATCTGGGAAATAAGCCGTTTTAAGGTAGCAAGCTTTGAGCTCAAGATCTTCGGTGGTGAAATGTACAGGTAGACTTTGGTTAGTCTGTTTAAAATGACAGTGTAGCTCCAATATGGCAACCGCTTGTCAAGTGTGTTCATCAAAGCACTAAACCCAGGCTTGGTTACCGTAATAACGGGAATACATTTGCGGTATTTCCATTTCTTCTTTGAAATACGGAATACCGCTCTCAAACATAAGTAAGTCAGTTAGTGACCACTGTCTGGTGGTGACACTTTGTATTTTTGTCCAGACATGCATCATGCAGCATGTTGTGGTGTTTCGCAAGATTAGGCTTGTTGTTGGAAAAAATCCCAAAAGAAGAAAAACACAGACACCACGAATCCAATCAATGTTAATTTTTTCCCTATTTTTACATACTAAGTTTGGTAGCTATTTTTGATCAAGGAGATTAAGAGCATATGGAGACGGAAAGCATCATAGAAAGAGAGAAGGAGAGAAGAGCAGCAGAACACTGGAATGGAACACAGTGCTGTTACACATTCGACCGACCGACTGCAAAACACACACTGTCCCACAAATCTCACAAAGTCCCACAGTTAAAGAGTTATCTTAACCCAAAAAAGGGCTGGTTACAGGGACTTAGTCACAATAACGGAAAAGAGAATAAGAGGACAATAAAAGCAATGACTAAGCAAAATGTCACAGTGTCTCAGCTCACGGTAAACACTGAGAACATCTCTGGATCAAAAGTTTACAATTGATCAGTAAGAAATGAGAACTAATAGAACTGAATAGACACAGTTATAAATGGATTAGATAAATCATACATTTAGTATCTACATCACATGGAGTTATGAAATCACGTTTCATAATTATTCCAACAGCTCATGAGGCTATTTTAAAGCCGAAATAGTTCCATAAAATGGATGTACTGCTCCTCCTTGGCACCAAAACATTTTCCCCAATATCAGGTTTGGTACGCGCTGAAGCCAAAAAAGCTGAGTAACGTGTCTTGCACAACTTTGGTCTGTCGTCTGCGACCAATGCGTGTCACATGACTGTCTGTGTGGTTTAGTAACCGCATTTTGTCAAATTTTCTCCAGTAAATTCTTCTTCTTGTCTATTGTAGAGAGAACAGCCTGTGAGTGTACAAAGGATGACTCTAGGAGATACTTGTGGCGGTTTGTTCCAAGCCCTACACCAGGGGTCACCAACACATGAGTCGCCTGCCACCTGTTCTAAAAATAGCTCAAATAGTGCCACTTTCCAGTGAGCTGAAACTAATTTAATATGACTGCTATTCTTGTTTAAATGACAATTGCACGTAGGCTGTATCAATATATATCAATTTAAAAAAATTTATTATATATATGAAGTACGACCTGGTAGAGTTGGTAGGTCATTACGACGCGCTACGACAAAACAAACAAGCAGCACAGTGAAAATGAGACGACTGACCCATAAAAAGAACATTTTCGCGACGAATGCGAAGTAAAGGAGCGTTTGTCTCATTTGCGAGACGACTGTGTCGGCACAAAGTGGAGAGACATTTCACGATGTGCCACACAAACCACCAACTATCCACAGAGCAGCGCACTGGATGCAGAAAAAAATCGCGGTTTGTGGAGATGCTTGAGATATCTGCAAGTCTCACACAGAGTACAACATACTGGTAAACCGCACGCAATGCCAGGCTTCCCACTAACCTAAATAAACAGATGCCAGATTTGGTGTCCAGCTCATGTTCAGTTCAATACATTTGTAAAGAGTAAAATTTATGTTAATGTTTATGTTAAAATGTTAACAATGTAAAAAAAAAAAAAAAAAAAAAACAATAATTATCTTAGCTCACTTTATTTATATGATTTATTATTTGTACATTGGACATTGTGATTTCCCTGTTGTAGAAGTGATCATTTTGAAGTGTTTTGAACATTTATATATTTATTTTAATGTACAAAACACTTGCACTAAGACAAAATATAAAAATAAAGTGTTGCATATTAATATTTATCTGTTTCCTACCTTGTTAATTCATTGTTGATGTTCATTGTGAGAAATAATTAATATAATGCAGAGTTCAATATCCTTAATTATTAATAAATTCAGAAAAGGGTCTCAAAGTGGTAGCCCTCTGCATTAATCAGTGCCCAGGAAGTAGCTCTCGGTTTCAAAAAGGTTGTTGACCCCCGTCCTACACCCTTCCTCAACAGCTCACTTGTCACTTACAGACTAGTAAATGTTTCACAGCCTGGAGTGCTTTATGTCTTTGACTCGAAGATCAAGACCATCTAATACACCTTCATTAACTTTGTTTCTCTTGCAGCATCAGTTTGTGGTGTTTGTGACATCCAGTAATGTGGTAATGAATGAGGAAGACTGAGGGAGACTCACAGTTTGCCGTGTGTGGAGTCTTATTGGAGACATGAATCATGTTGTGAGTTCACATATGACTAGAGAAATTCCCCAGCAATGAATCAGAGCTCTCTGCTGCGCTAAATGATGTTAGAGAGAGAGTGTTTATATGATGGGAGGCTCGTCATCAGTCTACAATTGAGAAAATGAACTAAACTCCAGAGCTGTTCTTTTCTCCATTTCAGCACTGGCTCTGTCTATTCTCTACATCCAGTACAAATAAATAAAATCAATCCACAAGGAAAATTTTCAAAGATTTCTGATAGTGACCATTTGTTGTGATCCGAAATCACGTGTAAGATCTTGTGCTTGTCTATAAAGACGATAACTGAATGTGGGTGTACAGGGATGTGGTTAAAAAAAGAAGCAGAGGATGAAAGTTGCATAAAAGGAATGTTGCTTCCCAGGACGTATACATTTTATGAATGTATTTTAAATTTTATGACTGTGTCCGGGGTGCAATTGGCCACAGCTTATTCGTGGGGCTTGTTGTTGAGCTGGTAGTGGTAGCTTACCGATAGTGGTAGCTTACCATCATCTATATTTTGCAATAACAAAAAAAAAAAAAAGAATTCACGTTGAAAGTGCATAATAAAAACTGGTTGTAAAAAAATCTTCTAATAAAACTAAACCTTTCTCTGTAAATTTGACTAAAGGTCTTTGCACACTGAAGTTGATCGTACATTCAAAAATAGAATTGAGCTCACGTAGTGTTCATTACACAAACACACTGCCTCTAAATAATTCGTCAGATAAAAATGGGTTACATTTATTTTTGTTGCTTTTCCCATTTCCTGGAAGTGATTTCGAATGGGTGATTCTGTTGGTAGGTAATCGGCATTGGCCTCAGACCTGACCTATACTAAACAGAAATATAAACGCAACACTTTTGTTTTTGCTCCCATTTTTTATGGTATGAACTCAAAGATCTGAAACAAACACAAAACAACAATTTCTCTGAAATATTGTTCACAAATCTGTCTAAATCTTTGATAGTGAGCACTTCTCCTTTGCCAAAAGGATCCTCCCACCTCACATGTGTGCCCTATCAAGATGCTGGTTAGACAGTATGATTATTGCACAGGTGAGCCTTAGACTGGCCACAATCGTAGCAAGGTGGGCATGAGCTTCTTCAGCAGCGAGCGGAAGAGAGGGGTCCTGAAACCAGGAACAGGTGTCTAAAGATGGCACAGGTGAGCGCTTGTGTTTTATAAGTTTTATCCTTTTGCATAATAACATCTGATAAAACATTGCTGGCACACAGAGATATTTTTGCAGACGAATACGACAAAGATGGAGCGGTAAAGTCAGCAAAAAAACTAATGCAGTCTCCTCCATGCTTGACTGTACTCTCTGGCTGTGAGAAACACAAAGTCCCACCCTCTTCTAACTTTAGCAATCGCTGATTAAAGAAGCCTTTTTCATTCGCGATTTGTGTGTGTGTGTGTGTGTGTGCGTGTGTTTGTGTTTTTCTGAAATATTTTTGCTGAAATACCCTTGAAAGTTTCAGACCTAAGTGTGCAAACACCTTTAGACTAAAAAAAATATTTTTTACATTTTAAATAGTTACAACCTGCCAGACCTCAACAGGGGGAACAAATTAGGGGCTCATCTATTCGTCAAAAAAAAAAAAAAACATTTGTTGCATTTTGTTAATTAGCATTTGTCAACAAAGGCTAGCATTGTTTCAGTTACAACATTCTAAAAAACTTGAAATCATTTTAAGAAACATTGTTCAACTGAATATGTTGCTAGAATCTTTCAATTTTAGGAAGTACAAATTAATTTGAGTCTAACCAACGATTTTTTACATTTTTACCAAGTTTACCATCTCAGACAGTATCCCCCTGTGTGCCTTGCCAAACTCACTTGCAAACTTAGTTGTTTTCCTGCAGCTCTGTTGCAGTAAAAAGGAAAGGTTTGTCAATACTTTTCTCCAAGTATTAACCCAAATTTCTCCTGATGACTGTATCTCGCACTGTATCTCAGTATTGGGAAATGATCCTGTCAAAACAGTATGTGGAGTGTTCCTTACAATTTCAACAAAGTTTTATCCACATTTGCGATGGGGAGTTGTCATGTCATATATTTTTGTAAAATACCAATAAAATGTTTGCAATTGTGAAACACATTACAAATAACACAAAACTATAATCCTAGAGGACAAAAAAAACAGACTGGTTTCAGTCTGGTTCAGCTCACCTCTGATCTCTCTTTAGGTTTAAGTCTCCTTCGTTTCACATATCGCCTCTCTCTGATGTTAAGAATTGATTTATTCATTTTTTTGGGTCCTTTCATTCTTTTGTCATTAACGATGAACGGGCTACACTCGAATGTTTCATGCGCAACTCACCGAATCATTCAAGAACGACACAACAATATTCTACATTCAGTTCGCATGAGTCCAAGCACTATCATAAATCGAAAGATACTTCTGCACCATCACTATCTAAAACTCTACCTAACGGCAGCACATAGAGGTCTCTGTGACCCTCAAACAAACACCCCCTAGCACATCATACTGGAGGATGTTACACTGCATCTGTTGAGAATCTGCTCTCATCCTTGAAAAGCACATGCTGGAAAATTAGTATCTGCCAATCCGAGGGGTCCCCAGGCATATGCCAAAATGGCTGCATGGTGCTGGCTGTGAGTGAAGACCCCACTTGGGTCTTTATACCACTTTCGTGGAACATGTTTCTGACAGTTTGAGCAGAATCATGCACATGGGTGGCCTGCTGGAGGTCAATTGGAGAGCTCTGGCAATGTTCCTCTTATTGCTTCTTGCACAATGGAGCGCAGAACAAAGCTGCTGCCTTGTTGTCCCATCTGAGCTGCTCCTATAGGTTGCAGACTCAGATTTGTCTAGTGGGCAGGGCACTGGTGATTTATTTTATTTTTTGTCAAAATGACAAAGAAAAGTCAGCTGGAAATGAAGAGTACAGTTGAAAGGTCATACCCTGAAGATCCTTTCCAGAAGCTTGATGTACTTCCATTGAAATGATGATGATACGATATTTTTTGGAGTCGTGTGTGCTATGTTCTAGTCACTGCCCTCAACAGAAAGGACTTCATTTGCAGGAAAATTTACAACACGTGCCTTAGATGAAAGAGAAAAATGTTATTTACATCCCTGATGGTGGTGTTTGAAAGCGGTGTTGTCCTTGCTCTGTCCTGCATGTGAGCATCACGGTCGCTGATGAATTGGTATTGTTGTCTCCAGGGGCTCTAGGTGCCCGAAGTGAGCCGTCACTGTCACGTTCCATTAGTTCCCAATGTGAGGCTGATCTCACAGGCAGCTCCTCACATGACTGCCTCATTTCCTTTTGTGTCCTTCCAGTCGAAGACTTCAATTGTAACTCAATGGAATTTTAAGTATAATGAATATTTTCTGAATGAGCTTTACAGTTTAAGAGAAGCATCATAGGTTTAATGGATCAGAACCAGAAAAGTACACTGTAGATTGATTGCTAAGAACGTATATAAGCAAAAGCCCAAGAGAAGGGTTCTGAGGTTTCATCCACCACATGAGAATATAGCACTTGGCAACACTTTACTTTAATACACTTTGACGTTTGACAGAGTTGGGAGAGTAATTTTGCTGGGGGAGAGATGTATGATGTGAGGGAAATAAAAATGAATCACATAAGACTGAATGAATGTGTCACTTTTCTGGAGGAAACACAAACGCGCTTGGGGGGTAGGTGAGGTATATCAAATACAAATCCAAAGAAAAATCTGTAAAGTGTTGAAATGTTTGCTCTATCTCATTGTGCGTGTTAGTTTAAGGCAAAGAACCAAAGGGAAAGAAGATTGATTGAAGTTTACACATTTTACTTACTAAGCATTAATCAAACAAGAATTACAGAGGAAATTCCGCCACACTGGTTGAGAATCGCTGCTCTAATACAAATCAAACTATACGCTAGCCTCTTAGCTTTGGATTGTATAATGTTTCAGTTTTGTTTTGATGTTTCAGTTTTGTGTATATGTTTGACCAATGACGGGTCAAACATATACATGACTTCCAAAGATGTAAACAATCATGTTGCTTTGTTTGTTAAATACTAGGATACAGACTATATCCCAGACACAGGACATTTATTGTATGGTGAGGAGAGTGTATTGTTACACCCCTAGAAAGTGTCCAACATTAATCGGGAATTAGCCTTGAAGAGCAGAATAAAAAAAAACACATTAAAGGTAATAAAATGTTTTTTGGTTGCGATAGTTATTTTCTCATTAGGTTTAAATAGTTTTACTGTTTTAAATCCTTAATGCTTCAGTATCTTTCCTGCTTGACTATTCTGTTTTTAAATTAATGCCTGCGTGACTAGTCTCCCAGTTTTTGTGTACAGAGCGACCTGACATTTGTCATGACATCACCTTTGAACATTTAAACTGCTAACTCTACGTGTTTCTGTAAACGTGTGTTTCTCATCTATTAATTTGATTTGTCAATGTCTGGGATCAGCCCATCTTAGTATTGTATTTAAGACTGATTGCCATGCCCAAAGGGTATGCAACCAACGCAACATCTTTGGGTTCGATCTGCTATCTAAAATCCGTGCATGCATCCTGAATAAATACTTTGTGATTTTGTCAATTCATAATTCGACTCCTTGATATTATTGCCTCATTTTCCACCACAGTTTCAGTGAAAGCCAGTGCTGCATATTTTTATGTAACATCCTCTGCAGTTGTATTATGACACCATTTTAAACACAGATCCCAATGTCAGAGCGCCATGTAGGCAAAATGGGTGCTCTTTTTTTTTTTAATGTTGTCATTGCTTATAGTGGCACATTTGCATATGATATTAGACAAAGCTGAAGAGTTGAAATTAAGCAAAAACACATCCGCCTGTGTCACCTTTAAATGTATTTCTGTTAGATGGTTTCTCTGAAATCAATGTTGCATACAGCAACTCATGCCACAGAGATGAAAATGTTTGTGAAGTCTCACTTGCAAGGAGTGCCAATAAATGATTAATGCATGCAGTAAAGTTTAATCATTACACACAATAGGGGAGGGTGTTTTATCCTGTGTATTTAATGGTCTGTCAGTGAAGTGAAGTCTGAACCCTAGAGTGCACACCAGAGCCATCCAGTCCTATTTAAGAAGCTTACAGCGAGTCAACTCTGTCCGTCTGATCCTCTGCATGTTCCAGCCTCATCCTGACACTCAGCTGGGTTCTCTGACGTGCTCTGATTAGAAATGAGTAAAACTGGATTTCAGCCTGCATGTTTCCAACAGCAAACATGAGAAGCAAACCAATGCCCTCCATACAATCTAACCTACTGTGTGGTGCACACATTACAGCTGATTTTTAAAAAGTAAATACAAAACATTAGCTGGGTTTCCATCCACCTAGTTTTATGGGTGTTGTGTAATATCACGTAAAAAACCCTGGATGGAAACCCCAAGATTAATGATGTGTACAAATAGGATCAACTTTTTATCCGATGGGAAAAAATGCATAAAAACTATAGAAATGCATTATAAAGAAGTACCGTATTTTTCGCCGTATATGACGCACCAGTATATAAGACGCACCCAATTTCAAATGAGAAAGATCTAGAAAAAAAAGATTCTGAACCAAATACTGTAGTAAAATATTTTATATCAACTGTGTAAAAGTTAACAGCAGTTTAAGAACAATTATATGTCAAACATGTAACATGAACAGTCAGTAAACAGTAAAAGTAACAAAAAAGGCTGTAATGTTTCATACCTGCTCCTTACGATCCGCACTATGGTAGGATCGACGAGCAGAGATGGGCGTTGACGTCAGCCCGCACTAACGGTTCCGGAGTGTGATGGGAATTTTCCTATATAATACTACCATCTAGTGGTCATTTAGAGAAATGTCATTTGAGAAACTTTTAAGAGACGCGTCATATTTCAGTCCCGCCCTTCTTCCGTCGCTTGTCTCTTTGAGAGGCTCGAGGTTCTTCCAAAGCGGATAATACGTGTGTAGGAAATGCGTTGAGACTGCTAAATCTTTACAATAAATAGCCGCATTTGCTGTGTTCTCTCTCAAATGGTCTCCAGTGTTTATTATCAATTGAGAAGGTATATTTTTTACCATAACAGGAGCAAGGCCGAAGCCTCTCTTACGCCTCTCCTACAGCCGTGACCGCCCTCCGCTCCGCGGCGCTCTGCATTCACCGTGTAAGACGCACCAACTTTTCCCCCTTAGTTTTGGGGAAGAAAAAGTGCATCTTATATGTCGAAAAATACGGTAATTTTGTTTTTATCTTGGCAACTCATTCATTCTCCAACACGCTTATTCCCTTTTGGGGTCACGGGGGTCTGCTGGTGCCTATCTCCAGCGCACATTGGGTGGTTGCCAGTCCATCGCAGGACAACATTCACACCTTAGGGGAATAAGATTATTAACCTAACCACATGTTTTAGGGGGGGGGTATTGTGGAGGAAACTGGAGTACCAGGAGGAGACCCATGCAAGCACGGGGAGAACATGCAAACTCCTTCCAGGAGAGTCACCAGCGAGTCTCGAACCAGCAACCTTTTAACTGAAAGGCCACAGTGCTACCCACTGCACCACTGTGCCGCCCACCTTGGCATCAAAATGGAAAAATCCTGGATTTGTACAAAACAATGTACTAGTTGTTTAATTTTGTGCCACAAAAAACACAAGAGGGTTGTAATTTGGAACCATGCACAAGAGTTGAACATAGTCCACACAGCTGTGGAGCTCCTCAGACATAGGGTTCTTCTGGGCTGAAGCTAAAAAAGCTGAAAGCTCAATCTTCAATTGCAGATTTTAGGATAGAGGGTTGAGCCAAGAGAATTGAGAAGCTGATGTGATTGTAAATGAAGAAACAAGGAATCTTAAAGAGAGCTAGGTGCAGTAAGTGAGGAGCAAGATTTTCAATTCAGATATAACCTTTGCAGAGAGCCAATGAAGTTATTGCACCAGTGGGACGTGATCAGAGCAGCAAGAGTTTTTAGACTGGGAGCAGCATTTATAACCAGCTGAAGCTTATGAAGGGATTTAGACGCGAAGCCAGGAACAGGGAATTGCAGAAGTCAAGGCAAGGGGTGACTAGAGCTCCGGTGTTGTTTTGGAGGAAAGACATGGGCACAGATGATTCATTTTAAACAGAGTTGGTGAGTTAATATGTGCTTCTAATGATAGAGTGGACAAAACTGTGAGGGACTATCAAGAGAGAACTGAAATCAGGACGACCGGATACACCACTGGCTTGGATGCCACAGAGAGGTCAAGAATCCCAATTGAGATTTGCTCAAATCTCCAGATTACTACTCAGAGGGGGCTCTTGCTCTGGGTCGAGGAAATGTTGATGCAGTTGACGCTCCCTGCCTGAAGAGGGTGTTTGCAGTACAACAGATGCACTCCGTGCCACACAGGGAAACTGGGAAGAGGAAGATGCCGAAAAATCAAAGAACTCAAAGAAAAAATAAGCGGATTATACTGTGATCACAGGGTTTTTTTTATCTGAAGAAATTCTTTCCTGTTTCCTGTACGAAGTCGCTTATAAAATGTGGCATGAACACCATTTCAAAAGAGCCAGCTTTCATTGGTCATTCTCCTTGCGAAAAACTAGATCCCAGTGCGGTACTGAGTGAACTGTCGGTATCACTCATTTGGTCCATTTGTCCATATGTGTGAGCTTGCATTGGCGCCAGTTGTTGGACGCAAGTTGTCCATTTGTCGCATGAACGCTCGGACCGAAAATTCATAACGGTTGTAATAGCATTTACGACATTTAAATATCTGAACGCCATAAGCTCTGCCAAGATCCTCACAGCAGCGCATAAAGTGCCTATGGCGGCAAAAACCACTGAAGGCTTCAAGGTCACTGATCCAGGTGGTTATTTGAAGACAACTATGACCTGAGCCTAAATCTCCAAGCCCCTCCTTTCTCTCTCAAGAGTCAAGACCATATATGGGCTGTATCCTGCCCCATCCTGGCCTGTTCAAAGAGCATAAAAGACGCTGAGGGCTCTCGAACGGCGCAGTTGAGGGTCATCACACACTCTCACTGTCCTGGGATGCCAGTCAGCCAGACTTAAGGTCTATATATATCGACCCAAATTTTCCTGCATAGTTTCGTGCAACGATGTGCCTCAATATTGAACCATCACACATTGAACAGAACAAGATGTGGCGACCAAAAAGGAGTTTCAGATTGCCATATTGGATCCGTTTTTGCAAGGCAAACACTCGGTGGCGCTCATCCCACATTTTCATAGCGACTTTGTACAGGAAATGGCTGACTACAAATCCTCTCTTTTCTCATTTTTGTCAAGCAGCTCCCTATGATCAGTCACCAACAGTATAAACCACTCGACAGGATATTTTCAGTGTTCTTTGAATTCTTTTTCTGTCGTTGTCTTCTTTCCTGCTTACGTGTTTGGTGCGGCGAGCATCTGTTGTACAGCAAACGCCATCTTCAGGCAGTGAGCATCATTGCATCAATATTTCATTAGAAGATTTGTGCAAATCTCAAGTCGGACCGGTGTGTTGATCTTTAACTTGGCCTCCTGTAACTAAGGATTTTATTTTTAAGCAACATTACATAAAGACGAACAAAAATTAAGGTCTCAGCCACTGACTGAAAGCTTTCATCACCTATATTCCAGTTATTTTTCGGATTGCAGCAATTCATTTGCTTCAGCTTTTATTTGGGCAGTCTGTAGCTTGGAGTCTCTGAAAGTCTTTGAAAATTGGTTCAAGCCATCAATCACACAACAGCTTTTCCCCATTTTCAGCGATCCATCACACTCAATCTTCGACTTCTTGCTGCCAAGAAGTAATGTGCAAACCCTATATTGGGATTTAATGCTAAACATTCTACATTTCCTGCAATGGCGACCTGTCCAGGGTGTATCCCCACCTCTTCCCCAATGTGCGCTGGAGATCTGCACCGGCAGACCTCAAAAAGGGAATAAACGGGTTGGAAATGAATGATTCTAAATTTCCCTTCAGTAGAAATTTAGGAATGCCATTTAATTAAGTAATTAAGTTACTATTTTGGATTTGTTTGAAGAGCACTTCTACACCTCAGCTTAAAAGAGTGTTTATGATCTAAATTTAATTCCAAATCACTATCTAAGAGCTGACATACTTCAAGGAATTACTCTCTACTAGATGCAGTCATGAAAACTTTGTTTAATCTTTTAAACCACAGACAATTGTTTGATCACTTATGCAACCAGCTTGAGTCGAACGCTAAAGAAGTGACCTTGGTAGAGTGATTCTGTTTGTGTTTGCGCTTAAGTGCCTAGTATCAGCCTTTTTCCTAGCTCCAGGCAAGAACCTCAGCTGAAAGCTGATCACAGAGCTTGACAGTCCTGACCACTTGCAAAATCTACCAGTACAACATCCAAAATCCAAAACTTTCTGGTAACCTACCGAAAATTTGCTGGGATTTGTTACGAAACGATAATTAGTTTAGACATTATCCCAAAGGAGCATGTTTGCTGAGGTTGCAGGATTGTATTGAATGTTTTAGGATTTGTCAACCTGTCACAGCTGACATATAACTTCTGCTTTAAAGCTATTCTCCACAATCTCAACCTGTGGGGATGCAACAGTACATTAAATATGCCCTTGTGAAGGTCTTTCTTGATGTTGATGTGGATTGTGTTGGACGGAAAAAGCACCATGTCCTCAATCCTCATCTCGCATTCCTCCTGTCTCTCCTGCAGTGTCTCACATTTCAGCTGAGCTTTTTTTTAGTTAGTGCAGCATGTTTTTTGGAGATAACCACCCAAGCATGGAGATCTTTGAGCCTCAAGGAAGCAGCGTCTCCCACAGCCATCAGGGAGTAGCATTACTTATCGGCTTTCTTGTCACACTATCATTGTGTTGCCGTGATATTGCAACTCTTTGACTAATCTCTGACACTTAGTGAAGAATTTATACTAAATGTGATTGGGTGAGGCACAAAAGGGTATTGGTACATTTTTTATTTGTCACAAAAATAGTGATGAAAATGTAGTAAATATGAGTAGCAAGTTTTTAAATGTAATAATCAGTTAGGGATTGTATAACTTTGAGAATTTTTACAAATAGAAGTACTACCATTCCATCAAACAGAAGCCGTTGCTTTCCCTGGGACTTCATATGAAAGAATAAAAAAATTAAATTGCATCAAAAATACACTATTACTAAGCAAAGTGTACTACATACTATTCTTATTTTAAAATATTGATAAAATCTACATAAACACTGAAAAATAGCATTTATTGCTTGTCGCTGGTCTCTGATGCTACGCTTCACCATATAATATAATGATTAAGATCGTTTAAAAAGAACCTTTTATTTGCATTGATATTTAAATCCATAAATGTTTGTTTCAAATACATTTATTTACACAAATATCCATATTTTTTTATCATTTTACTCATTCCTGTTACCCATCCCCCTCCGAAATAACTGAGAGATTTAAATTGTAAAATTTTCAGCAGGTAGTTGCATAATTTTGATCGTTAGAAGGCCATGGTAAGAGCAAAGGTAAGTTCTCTTAATTTTCTTGATATCTTGGAGCGTCGTTTAAAAAATACTTTTACACGGACACACTGATGGCCGATGCTTCAGCGATCTCTCTGCAGGGGCAGCGACCGGGACCATTGGCACCGCAATCGGGCTGGGTGGAGTTGTGCCACTCGGAGGTCTCGTCAGCGCTCCCTCCAAATAGCCTTTTTCTCTCTCCTCGTATCGCTGTGTGTGTCGGTGCTTGGTTGGTCCTCTCCCAGATGTAGTTAAAAACGCCTGCGCTAACAGGCAGTATCTGGCGACGCTAATTAACCCAGCCCACAGATGGCTGAAAACTACAACCTACTCTCTCATATTGTGTTGTAAAATTTCGGAAATACTGTCAAGATCTTCATGTTCTGGTGAAGCTCCATGAACCATGATTGATGGATGTCTCTACCAATCAGTGTTTGGTAATTGATTTTCAAGCTATATTTAGCTGTTCCGGCTTGTCTGCTTTTTCTTTTTCTTAGGGCTTGAGCACAGATGGTGCATAGAACCGTATTGTGATTGCTCAGAGCATTTTTGGGAGTCTAAGTGTGCTCAAAAAGTCGTAGATAATTTCGCATAAACTTCAGAACTGGTGAAAATTTACGTATGATTGGGGTTCAAAAAGTGATTATGGCAAATGTGTTTTAGCTTATAGTGCGCCAACAGTCTGTCAAAGGTTAACATATGTACGGGGCCACACATATTATACAAATATAATTAAAATGGATCACATTTCCAAAATGGACTGAAAGTCAGCTGTTTACGTAAAACAAAAAAGCCACTTTTGCTCATATTGTACTTTAACAAACTCCTTCTAGAGATTTTATCTGCTCATCTCTAAACTATCAGTCTATTAATGATGTGTGAATGCCGGTCATCAAAAGTCAAAATTTAGCCCTAAACAGGAAGTTGTCAATAACAATAGCTGAAGGATGAAACCAACAGTGTCTGACATGGCCGGCGGAGTGAAGCCAAATAACGGTGATCGCCCCATTGGTGCTGGCTGCAGAATGATTCTAATTTCTAACCCAATACAAGATAATGGGGAAAAAAACTAATTTTCTAAATTATTTCCTCAAAAAGTTACGTTATTTACACAAATGGTTTTAATGATTTTAGAAAGTGTTTTATACAATTAACAAACTTCAATAGTTGTTTTTTTTGGCACAAGTTTATTTTCGTGTGGTTTACGATGGCTCAATTATCCCTTAAAAAAAACTAGTCAGGACCTGCGATTGACAGCTACACAGAACAGAACAGACTTACAGCTGTTATCATGTCGTAAGAAAGATAATTTACACTGCCAAGAAGTCGTTGTCAAATTCGTGTTTATTATGACAAAATAAGTTGTATATAACAGACTGCGTGTGAAAGGGGCGGTAGGGTACTTCTTTCACCAATTTTGAACAAAAATGTTCAAAAGAATAACAATATTCCTTCTCATTTATAGCGCCACCCAGCGTTGATGACTTTTTATATCTGGTTTTAATCATTTCATTTATTAGCCCCAATTTTTCGGAAATTTTACCTGCTCTCATCCTGTAAATTAGGATTGGTCATAATACAACAAATTACCCAAGGGTTGATGGTGCCTGAGATGCTCAAGCCCTTTGATTGCTGCTTGCAGTTCTAATTTTATTTTAGCTCTTTTATGCAATTGTTTTCTGATTTGTTTAGATCAAACAAATTGTTATTTTGTTTCATGAATGTGATCTTCTTTACTCTTCAGCCAATTAGTTCCTTAAACTTCCAGAATTTTCATCCCCATTCCACTTCTCCTACCATCTTTTCTTCATTTTAGATTTGATTTATATACTTTGCTACAACAGCAGCCATTCTGAAGGTTAGTAGGCTAATTTAATGTTAATTCCAAAATGCAAATCTAGCATTCAGACAAATAAACTAGACAAAATTAGCATTTTCTGGAGGATGCTACAGATTCATACCACATAAATCTTTCCTATTTGTGTGATATGTTGGAAAAATACTTTTGCAGCTGGACATCTACACTGAGCTGATGCTTGTTTACTTCGGCCCCAGACTTCTTGTGCAAATGATTGAAATTTGTGGCACAATTGCCCATTTCAGAACATGTACAACATAATTAATCCTAACAAACTTCATACAAAACACAGCATCTTGAAAAGTGCAGTGATGACATCACCACTTTCTGGATTAAGATTAAAATATAGCACTTTTGGGAGCTGGCAGTAAATGTGGATAGTTTCAATTTCATGTGGATTATTTGTTGTCATTAGGTGTAGACCCTTAGAAATGTCATTACACATGTGCCATCCACAGTGTTTGTGGAGATGGGATTTTTGGCTCTTTGAAGGGAGCTGGATCTTTGGGATCCGTTCACTTTAAAGAGCCTTTCAAAAAAACTGGCTCATTTGGCTCCTTTTTTTTTTAAATATTTTTTGACTTTTAAGAAACCAGCATGGGGTTAATTTTATTCTGGAAATAATCACAAGAATTTTTGTTGATTTTTGTCAGCTTATACAAACCCACACAACTCCGTTAATGAAGGATCAAACTGTCCAAGTGAATAAAGAAAAAAAAGCATTTTTGTAATTTGTTTAGCGAAAAAAAAAACCTCACAGACTGAAGACAGTGCATATCGATCATCATCTTTTATCATCAGGCTCAAGAAACAGATCACAGATAAACTATTAGCTCCGCCCATTTCACATCTTCAAATGTATTTTAGAGTGAGAAATCGGAAGTGTGACGTGAGAGATCACTCAAATGCATGAGTCTTGCGTTCAATGTGTGAGTTGGCAGTTTCACTTGTGCGTATGGATGTGGAAACACCGTTGCGGCTACCATAGGCATTGTGGGAAATGTAGTTTTTATTCATTTTCGTTTTTTTATTTTTAGACACTCAAAACTTTTAAGCTCTCGCGGGCAACATTAGATTACATGGTGGGCCACATCTGACCCACGGGCCTTGAGTTTGACACATGTGCCATAGAGGTTTACATTTATCACCCCTCCCCCCAGAGGAGAATGGCTCTCGACCAAACGCGATGCGTTCGCGAAGGTCACAACACTAAGCGTCTGTTTTGAGTTAAGTAGGAATGACGCTGAAAAAGGGATAACCCATAGAAGTATAAGACCTGTGCTATGGCTTGTGTTTTTCAAAGTTCTGACAAAAAAAGGCCCAATGGCACAAAAAGTCCTTGGAAGAGAGTAAACGTTTTATGAGACATTCTGTTTGTTGTCAATTTTTGCAGGAAAAAGAGACAAAATGTACTTCTCTGAATTGTGCTCTTTGTACAATTTCGGGATTGTTGGGCAATTATTTGTGTAATGTCATGAATACATTTTTAAAAGAAGCTGGGGGCGTACTAAAAAATATATCAAGCATCGTCACAAAATTCAGTTTTAAAAGTAATTTATTAGAGGACAATGTAAAGTAGTAGCGGGGCACTGTGGCCTAGTTAGCAAGGTATCCGTCGAGGCTCGCCAGTGACCTTCCTGGAAGGAGTTTGCATGTTCTCTCCGTGCTTACGTGGGTTTCCTGCTGGTACTCCGGTTTCCCTCACAATCCCAAAAACATAGGAAAAGATAAGTGAATAATCTAAATTCCCCTTAGGTGTGATTGTGTGAATGAATGTTGCCCTGTGATGGACCGGTGACCTGTCCAGGGTGTACCCCCGCCTCTTACCCCATTTGCGGTGGAAATAGGCACCGGCAGACTCCTGTGACCCCAAAAGGGAATAAGCGGTTTGGAAAATGAAAGAAAGAATGTAAAAACGTTATAAAAAGCCCCGGAAGTCTAACTGTTCTAACTGGACGTCTAAAGCTCTTACCGCTTCGACTTAGACTCGCAGCCTTGTAGACTTAAAAGGAGCATTTATCTAAAGATTTTGATTTTGAAGATTGTTGGAAAAGGTGCAGACATTTCTAAGAAAAGTGTGGGTATTAAAACACCTGCTACCCCAGTGTTGCAGGACTCCTGCAGGAGAGTGACTTCTTGTTTGAATTCAGCTTCTTTCTCTTGTGTTGATGTCAAAGGATGCTTTAGACTTTTGAAACATTTATATTACATTTCTGAAATAAGCCAGCTGTACCAAAAGTAACAGCAATTCCTCAGTGAACTCTGCGATTTAAAGCATATTTGACCCTCATAGCAAAAACTTGAAAAGGGATAACATTCTGACAAATTAATAAAAGACTATAAATTGTATTGCTTAAAAACACAGACTAGTTTCATTAAAAGTGAATGCATATGACACCAGCGATTCTAACACTGAAGGACCAACACATTGATGCTTAAAGCTGATTCTGAATCTTGGAAGCAAAGAGCACAAGATAAAATCAATCCCATATTAATAGAAACAGTTCCCTTTCAGTCGGTCCCGGAGACGTTAGTCGGGATTAGACCGACTGAATGGGAGCGAATCACCGTGAGAGCGACTGACGAACATATCAACGGGCAAATTAATTTGCAGGCGTAGGTGATTGATTAGCAATCAGCCGGGTATAAAGCCGGGCGTGCCTAAGCCTCAGTATGCAATTTTCCTTCGGAGCTGACTGAGTGAGACTCTCTCTCCTGAACTTTGACGCTTCTAGCTTGAAAGATCAGCAGGTTGCTTACCTCTTGGCTCTTTTGGTGTAGTCCTCTGCTAGCTCAGATAGCATGCCACCAGCCGCCAGCACCTCGAAGATCTTCTCAGGCAAGCCTGTCCAGTGATTCAGCCGTTTTCTCAGTATCCTGTCCATTTTTCACGACACGATGAGCAAAACGTGCACTATTCCTGGCTGTTGTGGGCTTCTCGTTGAAAAGACGGTCACGGGAGTTGCGCGATGTGTTTGGTTTCCAGCACACCGACGCGGCTCTCGTGAAGCGCGAGTGTTTGCATTGCAGCACTCTGCTGAGTCGCACGCGGAAGTTTTGGGTAGAGCGGCGTCAGGTGATTCCTCGCGTCATCCCCAAACACCGAGCGTGCTTCCCTTCTGGTCTGCGGGTGAATCGGACGGCGCTTCAGTGTCGCCCGGTACCTCGTATGATCCTGTAAACGATCTGCTCTCCCACGCACCATCGGAAGGGGCACGGCTTTCGGTTCTCCAGTTCAGCCTGCCTCCTTCGGGATTGGTCAGACTTCCCGGTGCTCTCACAGCCGCAGCCTCGATCGGAGCTCACTAATTCTGGCAGGCTCCCCTGCCTGTCAGGGGATTGAGCTCCTCCCTCTTCACCACTCTGGTCAATGCAGCAGATACGGGTTACTCTTCGATTCCCCGAGTGGGTAGGTTGTCGCGGTGCTTACCCCGACAGCGCTGCTGCTTGACGGTCTCGTTCGGGTGTTCCCGCCAAAGCTGGGAGGTTTCATCAGTCCTGATGATGAGAGCTTATTCAGCTGCAGGTAAATCTGCTGCATTATTGCATGCTATGGCGACCTTACAGGTCCTCCGTGTCATGCACCAGGGTGGTGGTGACCAGCAGTCTCTCTGAGACTCGCTTTCAGCCGCTGATTGTCGCCTCGTGCTACAAGATCAGCCGTGCTGAACATCGGTCACGCGATGTCCACGCTTGTGGTCCAGTAACGCCATCTGTGGTTCGAGCAGGCTTCAATGCGTCCCGAGGACCGATTTTCGGCTTCCGTACGCGCCTGTCTCCCCGGATGGCCTCTTTGGCGTCGCCTTGGAGATTTTCGTCAAAGGTCTCCACGATCAGGAGGCAGGCGGAGGGTCTGGGTATAGTTCCACGCCAGAAGCAGCAGGCGTTGCTTCTGGGCCGGAACCCTCTCCGCCTGTTCGCTGCCAAAGTGTACGTCTCCTGCCTTGGTTTACTCCTTCGACCTCTGGTCCAGGGAAAACCCCTGCATGCGGAAGACGGAGCCAACCTCTGAGGTTTTCGAAAACAGACGAGGGTTTCTAGTGAAGCTCCCCTGAGGTTGGCGACTCGGGAGGAAACGAGCTCTTCTTTGGGTCTGGTCATCGACCCAGCTCCCCCCGTGGGGGGGGAGTCCACCACACACTCCTCGCTGCCGTCATTTGGCACCTATTGTGTCAAAGATAGAACTCACTTCCTACCCGAGAATAGCGGTCTCATGCCCGACGGTCTGAAGTTCCTCTTCCTCGGTCTCCGACGAAGATCCTGACATGGGCCCGAGCCCCGCTGGCCATGGCAGAGAGCGCGGGGGCACACCACCCCTGCCCTCATCTGACCATCTCCCAGGGTTCTTCCCTGGTGATTCCGCCCACAAGTCCGCCTCTGGGAGGCCCAGCCATGGGGACCATCGGCACGTCCCGACCACGACCCCTGTCAGCTTACCTGGGAGCCTGGCGGAAGCTTCCCGGGGTCTCACAGTGGGAGGTCAGGACAATCCGGCAGGGCTACACAATTCAGTTCGTGTCCGCCCCCAGGTTTCGAGGTGTGCTTCACACTCCTGTTCCCCGAACAGGCGCCTCATTACTGCGAGAGGAGATTGACGCCCTTTTAAGAAAAGGTGCGGTCGAGCCGGTACCCCCAGCCGATATGGAACGAGGGTTTTACAGCCCATACTTCCTGGTCCCCAAGAAAGCAGGCGGGCTGCGACCAATCTTGGATTTGAGGCGTCTAAACCGGCACCTGGCCAAGTACCGGTTCAAGATGCTGACGGTCCGCTGCATTCTACCATGCATCCGTCCTGGAGATTGGTTCGCAACAATCGACCTGAAGGACGCGTACTTCCAGGTAGAAGTGGTTCCAAGGCACAGACCCTTTCTAAGGTTCTGTTTCCAGGGCCATGCTTACCAGTACAAGGTCCTACCCTTCGGTCTTGCCCTATCCCCTCGCACCTTTACGAAGGTTGTCAGGGCCGCGCTAGCCCCGCTCCGCCGGGCAGGCATTCGGATCCTGGATTACCTCGACGACTGGCTTCTCATAGCCGCGTCCAGAGACCAGTTGATCCGACACCAGAGCAAGGTGCTTTCGCACTTAAACCGTTTGGGTCTGAAGGTCAACTGGGAAAAGAGCCACCTCACCCCCGTGAGAGTCATCTCTTTTCTCGGGATGGAGCTGAACTCCGAGAGCATGCTGGCGCGATTATCGGTAGAACGCACCAGGGCCTTGCTGACCGCACTCTTCGCGGTGTCCTCTCGACCAGTGGTCAGACTGAAGTTAATTCAGAGGCTCCTGGGGCATATGTCAGCCGCAGCCCCAGTCATTCGACTCGGGCTCCTGCGTATGCGACCACTGCAGCAATGGCTTCTCTCGTGAGTTCCGAGTTGGGCATGGCGTCAGGGAGCGCTACGTCTGCCCACGGCAGACATGCTCCCTTACCTGAAGGTCTGGAAGACGGAGTGCTTCTGAGGTCTGGGGTGCCTCTTTCGAGCCACCCTAACCGTGTGGTGGTCACCACCGATGCCTCCAAGACCGGTTGGGGCGCCGTGTGCGGTTCCCACCGAGAGTCCGGTGCCTGGACCAGAAGACGCTCTCGCTGGCACATAAACCGTCTCGAGCTAGTTGCAGTCATTCTAGCGCTACGGCGCTTCTGCCCGCTCCTCCCGGGGCGGCACGTGCTGGTCAGGACCGACAGCACTGCGGTAGTAGCGTACATCAACCACCAGGGCGGTGTTCCCTCCCGCTTCCTGCACTACCTCGCCCAACAGCTGCTCCTCTGGAGTTAGAGCGACTTCCGTCGCTCGAGCCTTCATATCCCTGCGGAGTGTAACAGGATCGCGGTTCCGCCGTCCAGATTCCAACCCTCGACAGGAGATTGGCGACTCCATCCTCGGGCTGTTTAGCAGATTTGGGACATCTTCGGCGAGGCCCAGGTACCTGCTGCCTCCCGTGTGAATACCCATTGCCGGCTCCTATTCCTGTCCCTGGCTCCTCTCGGGACAGATGCGCCGGCTCACTGCTGGCCCAGGAACAAACGCTTATGTGCTTTTTCCCCAGTGAAGCCTCCTAGCACAACCTCTGTGCATGGTCAGGGGGGACGAGCGCGGGCTACTCTTTCGCCCTCTTCTGGCCTAACAGAGTATGGTCCCCAGACCTCTCTGCGCTCGTGACAGCCCCCCCTTGGCCGATTCCCCCTGAGTCCAGATCTGACTCAAGGGGGGGGGATACAGGCACCCGCGGCCAGACCTCTGGGCCCTACTTGTATGGCATATCTGTCCGCGGTGGACCCCGAGCCTCTACCACCCCTCGCGGTGACTACCTATACCATGCGTTAGCCCCCTCCAGAGTGTGCTACGCTGGCAAGTGGGGTCGGTTCATCGAATGGTGCTCTTCCCGCCAGGAAGACCCCGGGACATGCCCCATCTGAGTCGTGTTGACCTTCTCCAGGAGAGGTTCGATCGGGGGCTGTCCCCATCATCCCTCTAGGTCTACGCCGCCGCTATTTCTGCCTTCCACCTCCGGGTTGAAGGGAAATCAGTGGGCAGCCACGCACTGACGGTGAGATTTCTCAAGGGGGCTAGGCGCCTCTGGCCTCCTAGACCACCCTCCATTCCTCTTGGGACCTCTCCGTCGCCCTTCGGGGCTGCGGAAGTCACCTTTTGAGCCCTGGCATTTGGCAGAGCCGCGTGTCCTCTCACGGAAGACCGCACTCCTGCTTGCTTTGGCCTCAATTAAGAGGTTGGGAGATCTCCAGGCACTGTCCGCCGACGAATCCTGCCTGGAATTCGGCCCTGGTGATTCTCTGGTTACCATCAGACCCAGGCCCGGATTCATCCCCAAGGTCCCATCCGTCCCCTTCCGGGACCAGGTGGTGACCCTGCAAGCTCTGCCCCGGGAGGAGGCAGAACCAGCCCAGGGTTCGTTATGTCCTGTGCGAGCTCTCCGGATCTACTTGGACAGAACTCGGGAGCTTCGTCACTCCCAGCAGCTCTTCATATGTTTCGGAGGCCAGCGTAAGGGTTCCGCTGTCTCCAAGCAAAGGCTTGCCCACTGGCTAGTGGAGGCTATCCGCCTAGCTTATGAGGCGTGTGAGGTTCCCTGCCCTCTCTATCTGAGGGCCCACTCCACTCGCGGCATCGCTGCCTCGTGGGCGTTGGCTAGAGGGGCCTCACTCGCCGACATTTGTAGAGCTGCGGGCTGGTCTACACCTAACACGTTCATCAGGTTCTACAACCTTGATGTAGGCTCTGTTCCCTCTGCGGTCCTGAGTGGTGGCAGTCACCCTTAGGGGATGGAGCAGGTGTAAGCTTGCAGTACTCTCCTCGTCATCAGGAGAAGTACACCTTTCTAAGAGCTCCCCCTTCGGGCGGCTCTCCCATCCTCCCCCCTTCGGCATCTGACTGAGCGGAGCAGTCAGCGCTGCCAGGTTCCGTGTGGTGGCTTTGCTCCGGCCTGGTCCCCGCAGAACTAGGGTACAGATCTGGGAGTCCCTCTCTGGCGCTCCCTTTCTATGTTCTCTATACAGCTCCCCCTTCAGGTGGCTAGTATGAACCCGTTCCGTTACTCCCCTTGCTTTGGCGCGTAACGATGACTTCCGTCTCTGCCTCCTCTCTCTTGCAGAACGATGACCCGCTGGTAGCCCTTCGGGCCTCGACGCGATCTCCGCCACTCCTCCCTGCGGGTCGAGGGGTGCCTCCTTCTGGTCGTCAGCATCAACCAAGTACAGCAGAAGCTCTAAGTGTTGGACGACTTCCCCGTCAATGAGTATTCCGGGCAGGGGCAGAAGGAGTTCCCATTCAGGTACTAACGGCCTCTTACTAACCCCTCTTTTGGGTTTAGTGCCGACCTGTCTGGATGGAGTTCGGGCATGGCCCTTTAAAGAGGCTCCCATTCAGTCGGTCTAATCCCAACTAACGTCTCCGGGACCGACTGAAAGGGAACGTCTAGGTTACTTGCGTAACCCCACATTCCCTGAATAGGGAACGGAGACGTTACCCTTCGCCATGCCTTGGAAGTCATGGATCTGAGGTAAGCTGGGAGGTAAGTGGGTCCAGCTCCTCGGAAAATTCCATACTGGAGGCTTAGGCACGCCCGGCTTTATACCCGGCTGATTGCTAATCAATCACCTACGCCTGCAAATTAATTTGCCCGTTGATATGTTCGTCAGTCGCTCTCACGGTGATTCGCTCCCATTCAGTCGGTCTAATCCCGACTAACGTCTCTGTTCCCTATTCAGGGAACGTGGGGTTACGCAAGTAACCTAGACGTTATGAATTTAGATTCTAATTCTAATGGTGTTTAGCCAAACAAAGACAATTTTCAGGTCATAACGGCCCACCACTGCCACAACTTTCTTAAGCACAGGTAGTGAGGATTAGAATAACACTTGAAGGTGACACATGTTGTACCAGGCACATTAACATTAACTGCCCACAAAGATGTCCTAAATATAAAATTAAACACTTGAACTTCATGTGGAGTAGCAAACCCAAGTTACTGTAATTTCAGCATTCATATCTAAACTTGAAGCCTCACGCTCATTATCTTAACCATAGAAGTAGTTAAGATAATGAAAGCAAGAACTGACAAAAAATGTGTTTGTTGTTTCAAAATGTAAATCACTTTGGATAAAAGCCTCTGCCAAATGTAAATGTAATGTAAACGTTTTTGTCAAATTACAAGATTAAACCTCACCATCAAAATTATTCATAAATGCCTTTATAAGTGTATTACCTGTGTCAACTTGATTATCTTAATTTATCTTCTATTCTTTATGAATCTCAGTTTTTATGGAATTATTTAGTCTAAATGTCCCAACTGTCAACCAGGCTCCCACAGGGTATAGTCACTTATTTATCTTTCCTCTCCACGCGCTGCTGAGGGGCATTGAATGGGAGATATTATCAATCATAAGTAAAAGAGTCAATCAGTGAACAGCTTGAAACATGGGTATTTATAATGTAAGAAAACTGGCTCCTTATCTCAGTTCAACCAGGGATGTTTCAGAGCAATAACAGAAGATATCATTTATAGTTTTGCTATGAAAATCCCTGGAGGCTCTGAGTCCACTTCTTATTAGATGCCCATTCATCAGGATTAAGCTTCTGCAGACCATAGCATTTAAATACTGCTGAAGCCTTCAGAGGCAGTCTATTATAATCAGGCCCTTGTAGAGTTGAGACCTGCTCTCATTATAAATTGACTCTATTGGAGGATCCATTGTGTTCTCTGGTCTCTCAACAAAAGATGATGTTTAATATTTCTCATATAACTCTGCTTTTGTGTATGACAATCCTATGAGGCTTGTTAGGGGACTCTGTCTCTGCTATTGTTTGGTTTTTCTGGTATTGTTGGTATGAAGGGTGCCAGGAATGCTGAAAGTGGTTTTGAAATGCCATGGTGTAATTCCAGGCTTTTTTTGTAATGATGTGGCATGAAACAATCTAAACAAAAGTCATTCACCAATGGCGATCGTTCCACTGTGAGGCAAAACGATAATTTGTGGTTTACTAATAAATTGAACTGGTATTATAACTCTTGTTAATTTTGGTTGCATCAACTTATTGATAATCTACAACGACAATGGTCAATAACAAATCTCATTATCAATTAGTCAACATGTGATGTCACCAGGGCTGTTTCTTGGGTCTGAAAACATTCAAGGCTGAGCCTAGACCTAGATATGCCTTGAATAATTACAGATTATTACAGTATATTTGCCACAACCTGTAAGAACTCTGATGTCATGACAACGGTTATGTTTTTCACGCTGGATGGAATCCCGGTAGGGGCAGCCTGAATTTAAACAATTTCTGAGATCTTTTTGTCATTTTGATTGAATTTTTTTACTCATAAAATAAAACAAGACCTTATTTTTTGACAATGTAATTGTTTATTAAACTTATGTTAAAATGCAATACATCAGCCAACATTCACATCTAGGTCACAACTTAACACGGTCACAACTCGTTTAGCAAAAATTCATTTCAATTTTTAATTCACTTGTTTCTGCTGGCGGCTCCTTGGAAACTTGAGCATCTGTTGAGGCTTTATTCAGCCGAAAAATAATCATGGCAATGATTTGCCTTCCTTTCGTGTCTCTGGATCAATCCAGGCACTTCAAGCACTTTAGATTAGATCAGCCAATAAAAACAGATGCTCCATGCAACCATTCTCTCTAATTGGTCTTGGTATAATAGTCATTTCTTTAGTAGCATGTTAATCTACAGTTCTAGTGTATTTATTAATTAGTTTGGAGTGGAATTATGAGGGGCTAATGAGAAAATGTTTGGGACAAAAGCCCCGATGCCCACTGGATGTCACTAGGGGTTTTTAAAATACGAACAACCATATTTTTTGTGCATGTGTGTGTGTGTGTGCATGTGTGTGAGACAATGTTCACAACAGAATTTATCCTTTAGGATCAACTACTCTTTACTCAGCAGGGGGTTCAGAGTATTACAGCAATACATGGTTTAGATCCTTCAAGGTCTGGTATCACGTAAACATTGTGAACACAGCAAATAGAAAATAACCACTTTAAAACTAAATCACAGGAGTAACCAGAGGCTGCTTTACTTAAGTTCAGTTCTGCAGGAGATATATCTGCTCTTTCTATGTTCTGTGAACTTTCTGACCACAGCTGATTCAGCCTGTGAACTACAGATATCTGTCTTTCTCTCAGAGAGAAGTTAATGACTCATCATTAATATTCTCCATCAAACACTTTTGAGTAGAATCACAGTAACTTTGCTCAGGAAGGTGCTACTGCTCTCTGCCTTTCTCCTTGGTGGTGGACGTCGCATTATCAAGTCGGCTCTGTTTCCCTGCATCCTTTTAAGTCTCTCGATAGCGCAGTTGGGTCATTCAGGAAAAAGGAATTGTGGATCTGATGAACTTGTCTCTAAGTGCAATAGACACCATTTTCTCAACTGGTAGTGTGGGATCAGGGTAGCCCACATGCCCTGCGGTAACACCTGCCCTGTTGGCTACATGATGGACAGCTGGGCGAAGTAGTACCTGTCGAATGTTGAAGATATGTACCTACTTGGACCTAATCCTGCTGATCGCATTATGAGGAATTCTCGGTTATCATCAATTATCTAAGGTGGTCGGTGCTTAAAAACCCCACAAAGCTGGCTGGCTGGATTGAGATGACAATGCTGTTGGGGTTCACCCTGTGGTCTTTGACCACAAATTGGACATTATCAGGCTCTCACTGATAAAGTTGAGACCGGTGACAGACAACACCGGTCTCTAGGGGGTCCAAACAATCCCCAGAGAGAACAAGATAATGAAATGCTCTGCATACCTTCTCAAGGACATCAAGCCTCTGCATGGTTCTACCAGCGCTTCTTTTCAGCTGCAAGAAGCACGGCTGCTGTTAACATGCGGGACTGTCCACATCTCTAACCACACCCTACCTCCTCCTTCAAAGTTTTTTTTTTGTCTTAAATCTGATATGTGCTTGCTTGCTAATGCTTTTTTTAAACCCCTGGGGGACAAAGAGCGAAGGGCATTTTTTGAACTAACTTTCCCATTGTATGCACACTTTCATTCATTCATTCATCTTCCATCCCCATTTAGTCCCTTTCTGGGTCATGGGGGTCTGCTAGTGCCTATTTCCAGCTCATTTTGTGTGAGAGGCGGAGATACATCCTCTACAGGTTGCGAGTCCATCGCAAGACAACACAGAAATTCACTCGTAAGGGGAATTTACATTATTCCAAATTATTATTTTTGGTTTTACAGTTTTATAAACTAGAAGCCTTCTACCTGGAGCCTTCTACCCACACACATTTTTCCTGTTTCCAAACGTAGCTGTCAACAGTGGCCTTTCAACCCTGGTCTGTGTTTGGTTAGAGGGGTCCAATTTCACAGCATGTAAATGCATATATGACAACAACGCTGATTCTGATTAGTCAGTGGGAGCTCACGTTTCAGGGTGAGTCAGTGCTTTCCAGTTCAGAATTAGGTTCTTACTAACTGCCTTCATTCCTTGCTGAGCCGTTTCCTTCTCCCAGTTTGGTGGTCTTGGCTTGGTGCGAGCCTGGGCTTGAGAGAACTTCTCCGCTAGCCTGCAGGCCTCATGACTCAGTACGAGTCCTGACAGGAGCAAGCGACTCTATCTAGAGGGAGCAGACTTTTTATGTATTAGCTGCCTCCGTATACTTCTTCAGGTTTGAAATCCTTTTCCCAGTTTGAACCATCATGTTCAGTACAAACCCCCGGCTCGAGAGTGCTTTGGTGCAAGCCCTGGTTAAGTTAATTATGACTTTGGGGCTGTTGCTTGTTTTCTTTTGAAAGACTTTGTCTCTCAAGATTTTCATATCACAACTAATCTACACTGGGCTTCTCCTTCCATGGCGCAACGTGAATGGAGGCACTGTATAGGTGCATGTGTCTTGACTTGCCTGTTTCCCGCTACCACCTGCCCAGTCCCCATTTATGGCTGATTGCAAGATTGCAAGCTGTTTTCCGACTGTATCTGGTAGATTTCCCGTGGCTTTTTGGGGGCCCCACTGACAGCCCCATGTCCTATCAGACTGTTCGCCTCCTTACGCTTACTGGACAAACCTGTACAGCAGCAAACTGGTGAAGTTGCTTTCACAAGTTGTGAGTATGGTTCAGCCCCTGCTTTCACGGGTCACTGAATTGAGCTCTCTTGTTGGGTTTTAAACAGACAAGAAAAGATTAGATGTCTGAAATGTACAGTTAGCTTAGTAACAAATTCATATCAACAAGTCCCAAAAAGAGAAAATAAATAGATGCTGTTGGCAGAGTAGAATATAATAAATTGTGGCAGTTGCCACAGTTGGGTAATCTTAGTGTAACTGCCTTGGTGTCGTATTGAGCAGAGAATTATGAGGCACCCGCTGACTGTTCTAAGTGTTTGAATTAGGATTTGACAGCAGTATTGTTAGAGAATATTAATTACAGGCATTCGCATTTTAGCATTTCCACATTTGTAAATCTCCCGCTTCTTTTAATCTGTTTGGTTGTGGTTTAAACATTACATAACAATGTTCCAATGTCCTGCCTCAAAGTTCTCCAGAGACTGGCTGCAATATAAGCTGTTTTAAAAATAGTGAGGACATTAGAGCATCGAGCAAATTGCACACCTTTTAGCACTTCTAGATAAACTGCAAGCAACAATATGTTTGGCTCCACTACTCAGATCATGTAAAGTGTTGATGCAAGAAAAGGAACATAATCCCAATGGCCTTTTAAGGAGCTGAGGTAAGGGTGTTCCATTTGCAGACCAGTAACTCCTAAGTGTGATAGACGACAGGGTAATCAGAATAAATTCAGGAGTCTGCGTTCAGTGTACAATTATATAACCTTGATATCATTGTTTCCTCTTTGACTATCAATGTTTGGCTTGCTTTTGGCTGTCATGTTCATTTTCTTCTCTATTTTTTATGGTTCCATCGAAGGGATGAACCCTTGACACCTGACTCTACCGAATGTAACTACAATGTTGCTTTGTATTTGGGAAACAGAATTCCAAGTAATTCCATCCATCATCCACAGCATGGAGATATTCAGGGCGACACTGTGTTTATGAAAGAATCGCCAGGGTTATATTTCAAACGTTCAAGGGTGGAAATATGGATTTATATCCCAGTTTTATAATGTTACCAAGTCTGTCACATAGTTTATTACAGAGAAAACAATATGCAGGACTCAATTCTTGAACTTTAGTGTGGCTTTGCTAAGTGATCACTTTGGCTAGTAGACATATACATATCCACATATCCACGTAAACCCACCTACCTAACATCCAATTATTAGGAGAGGAGTTGCCAGATCTCATCTAATGCGCCCAAAGTGCTAGATCCAGCTCTATTCCTGGTCATTTTAGAGTCAGTTAAAAATATATGATAGTGTATGTTGCATGGTCCAGCAAAATGTTAATAATTACTCAATGTACTTTTGGATTAATTGAAAATTCATTACATTTTAAAGAAGAGCTGATTCATTTGCTCCATGCTCACCATTTGAAATACTCTCACCATGTTTGAAATACTCTCTTAATACTTAATGTCAGACTACTCTCTGCATTCCCTTACTTTAGAGGCATAGCTGATATATACCACCAGCGCTTTAAGTGGATTGATTTGAAATAATATGCTGGTCTTTGCATTTTGTACCCATTACTACCTCTTATATATGTGCATGTGTGTATGTTTTATTGTTATATACAACTATATTTTGATATAAAAATGGCTTTAACATTTCAAAGCGGGTTGGTTGTCAATAAATATCATGAATTAAGTTGCAAAGACTGCATAATATTAATTAACATATATTTAATTAACTAGGAATGTCATTTTATAATCAAATAAGTGTCTCACTGACTCACTCGTTCAGCCCTGGGGGAAATGAGCAAGTCAAGAATGCTTTCAGAACGAATTTCGTCTGGCCACCAGAAATCTGATTCGACAAGTGAACGTTTCGTGCTCCAATTTCAGCATAGCAAGCTCTTTTATCTCATCCATCACTCTTAGCCTCTAAATGGTATTTTTTGAAACCAAGTCAGATCTTTTCTGATCTAGATATACATTTTATTAGCTCTTAATCAATTAATGAGGAAAACATTGCCAACTCATCTACTTTGCTGATTTAATGCTCAATTAGACCACAAAAATTCTATTATATAGAAACATGAGCAACTACCAGTACCAATGGATGCACGATTGATAATTACTGTAGCATTCCCAAGCCTTCATCATTAGACCTACCTGCGTTGTGCGAGGTGAGCTTTTTTTGACCATTCAATATGAAGCAAATGTAGAGTTTTAGGACCTCAATGCCGCTTAAAAATAATTTCTGCATGGTTCAGGAGTCGTGTGACCGCCCCATTAGAAGAATGCTTGTGCGAGTCACAGCGGCTCTTTTGAGTAGAAATAAAGCAACCCAGCTATTTTTGTTAATTTTGATTCGAAATATAATTTGGAGATTTCACAAAGGTTATTAGTTTTGATATGTTTGTTTTTTAATGAATCTTACAATAGTTATGACACTTAATTTGCAGGGTAATTAAAATTCAAATTTGGGAAAATGCATGATCGTCTTCCAGTTTCATTTCCCAGATCCCAAATCGGTTCCATCAGTGCCATCTAGCTGTGACCAGAAGGGACAACCCTTGAAAGTACAAGACCTGTGAGAAGGCTTGTGTTTTTCAAAGTTCTTGCACAAAAAAGTTCTTGGAACAGTTTATGTAACGGTTTATTTTATATAATGTTCGCATTGTTTTATAATAATAAACATAATGCTTTAAATTTCTCTAGTGCTTTTCCAGATGCTGTTTTGACTTTATCTTTGCTTTTGGGGGATTTATGATGTTTTATTTTGTCTCAAGACTTTTGAATATTGTCACAGCATACGTGTAAAGTAGTAAAAAATGCTCAAAAAGGCCCCAGAGTCCTCTAGAAAAATACCTAAGTTCTCACAGCATTGAAAAACCTCATGGGTGATGAACTGATAACTCAAAACCTGTAGAACTCAATAGATGAACTAATCATTCATTTTTCCGGCTCCGCATGCATCGAATAAAGTCATGGATTATATAACCAGCATTGCCAGCTGAACTAATCACTAGTTAATCACTGATTTATTCTTCTCGCATATTCGCATATTAAAGCATATTCTGGGTAAAACATATTCTGGATCTGGTAATTTGCAGACGGTCCCTAAGCGATTCCATGTCAGCGGGTTGCTCATAGACGGTAATGTGTTTCTGCGAATGCCGAGGGAAACGTTTTGTAGTTTGTCCGCTACATAACACAGATTAAAAATAGGTATTATTTGTTTTCTAAGAACATTCTGGTCTCGAGCTATTGAGCAGAGAAAACCGAATCCGTGAATCTGCAGCTAACTTTACTGAACTGTGACGGGATGGATGATCGGCTGATATTGTTTCAATTTCATGCAGCGATCGACCAGTAGCACCTCCTTAATGATCGACGTAATGAGCACCCCTGCCCTAAACCATCCCTCTGCTGAAAAACTGTGAAATTTGCATGCCCGTTTTTCCAACAGGAAGTTGCATCACTTGGATGTTTAGAAGGCTATAAAAAGGTAAGTTCTCTCAATTTTTGAGTCGATGGAGCAACATTTAAAAAACAGTCCCTGTTACTGCTATTCAGCAGGTATTTGCTAATTCTTTGCTAAAAAATAAAAGAGGGTTAAACACAGCACCCATCTTTTTCATTTCAAATCTAAAAAAAGTTACTTAAGATGAACCAATACCCATGTGGAATATTTAAGTATGTCTGCTATTGGAATCTGTTTCGCAATCGCTCTAATACATCTTTTTGTACTGATGCAACTTAATTGTTATTAGAAATAAAAATTAATTAAATGGAAAAGTTAGAATAGTAGATGATTTATCATCTATTATATTTCATTTTGGGTTATGGGATCATGTCAACATCCCTGTACTGTTTTTCAAATCAAGAGACCATCTGCATCTTGGACTTAATAATGGAAACTTGTAGTCAATTGTTGCTGTTGGAGAAGAAACTGCTTTTCAAAAAAAAAAGGCTCACATCTACATTTCCTCATTCTGACATAATCCTGCTGATATCTGTTTAATGGTTTACTACAGATTGAGCATGAATCCTTTTTGGACTCTTGGAGTTGCATAATGGTTTCTGCGATGACCTCTTTTGGTTGGGTTGAAATGTCAGGCTTGTAAGGGCATTAAGCAGGGTAAACTGCAGCATGTAATGATGTGGACTAACTGCCTCTAACGCAACTTATCACAGTGAAGAACATAAAGGCTTGTATCGCACTGAAGTTCAATGTGATCAGACAGATCACAGGGAATCCTGATGAAAGCGCTTGAAGATCGGGAGAGTGATGGCTGAAATTGATTAGATGGTAATGAATGGGAAAAGAACCCTGAAGGCAAATAAATTAGAAGATGTTTTTTTATTCTTTACGGAATAAGAAATGCTTTCAGAGTTTAGGAAAGGTCTGCATTTACTTGCTGTTTCATGGCTTTATTTGTGTACATAATTGTCAGGCTTCTGCAGAGATTATCTTAGGAGTTTCACTTTTTCCGTCTTTACTCTAGATTGCCTGGTGTGCACGCTGATCATCTAGAACTCATTTGCGCACACCAGTCTACTATACAGGTTAATCACCAGCCTATTTAGCTGCGCTCCTTTCTCTTCCCGCTGTCAGAATTTGCTCTACTCAGTTGCTGTCGAACGCAGCACAGTGGCGCAGTGGGTAGCACTGTGTCCTTCCAGGTAGAAGGTTGTTGGTTCGAGGCTCAATGTTGACCTTCCTGGAAGTAGTTTGCATGTTCTCCCTGTGCTTGCGTGGGTTTCCTCCGGGTACTCCAGTTTCCTCCACAATCCCCAAAAACATGCGGCTAGGTTAATTGAATAATCTAAATTCCCCTTGTGTGTGAATGTTGCCCTGCGATGGACTGGCGAACTGTCCAGGGTGTACCCCCGCCTCTCGCCCAATGTGTGCCGGAGATAGGCACCGGCAGACCCCCGTGACCCCGAAAGGGAATAAGCGGGAATGAAAATGAATGAATGAGTTCATTATTTCTCGAATTCCTAGCCTAACCCAGATCTCTAATTCCGCCTACCTCTCCTGTTCAATTCCGTCCTGTTCCGTCTGTGCGAGTTCGGGCCAGCGTGAGTATCTCCGTCGCCTCGATCCTCCTATGGCTCTTCTCCCCTCCCCTGAGGTGCAGTGGTTGCCAGCACGCAGAGGGCTCCCTTTCAGCCTCCTTAACCGGGCACTGCTAATGCCTGATTTTCCACGGAGCCTGAGTATCTGTTTTTGTTGCTTTAGAGGTTCTAGCCGGCGGTTTGCTTTTATTTTGGACTGTTCTTGTGCTTCTGAATAAATAAACCTAATTTCAAAGTGAATCCCCTTGCATCTGCGTCCTTTCTCCACACCAACGCCTTTATCAATAATGCCGTATAAAGATCATTCAAAATATTTAATCTACTCTTTAAATCTCCCAAAATATTTAAAGTTCTCAGATTAACATCAAAAACTGGAGCATAGTGCTCACATCTCTTGAAAGAGACTTTTAATGGTACCATACCCCATAGCCAGACCACTCTGTCAATCATAACCATGTTCCCCTTTGTGTCAAGTGTTCCCCAGTCATTGACGTCTTCCCGATTATGTCTTTTGTTTTCACCTGTGCCTTGTCTCTCTCATTGTGTATTTAAGCTCCCTTGTTCCCTATGTGCTTTGTCCATTATTGTGTTTCATCACACCCACGTTCCCTTTTCATTGTTTTTTAATCGTTACTATGTTTCATATTTTGGTTGTGCTGTACACTTGCGTGACAGAATAACGGGGCTAAAAAATGTCAAACTTATTTTGACAAAGGCCTAGGGTCTGTGAACTAAAAGGAATGTCGACTGGCTTCAGTAAGAGGATGAGTCTTACTCTGTTCACCTCTGTTTCTCTGGCTCTCTGGGATTCGCTCCACAGCTTGGTGGATTGTGGACTCCTATCTAGTGCCTTCTGTGCTAGAGAGGCAGGACAAGCTACTTATTGTAGAGGACCGCATCACCAGAAACTGGGACTGACAATCTGGAGATGGGGCATTTGGTGTATCCTCGCAGTGTGAGATGTCTATGTTTTAACGAGTACCTGCAGCTTCCATTATACATGTCCCTGCTGTTCAAGAGCCGCTGTGAATAGGAAAAAGATCTCACCCACCTACCCTTTAACCCACCCCAGGGTTGGGAGTGATCAAGACTCACAGGGTCCAGGTGAGCTGTTGTCTAAGCAAGTTATGCCTACGGCCGACATTTTCACTGCTTACACTCTGCCTGATGCCACAACCTCCTGATACCATGTCAACACCTCCCACCTTTGTACCCCAGACTTCGCAGCTATCCCTTGACCTGTTGACTCCTCATTGGCAGGTTGTTTCTATGCTGGTGCCACTGCACCCTACTCTGTTGGTAATGCCATCCCGGACCATCCGAGAAGCTCCTCCCACCCACTTCCCCCAGGTCAGTGCCAGTGTGGCTGAGTCAACTGGTCCTTTCTAGGCCTTGAGAGGGCAGCGGCCAGGCATATGCACTGCTCCATCTGTATGCCACATGCCCTCCTGGCAGCTCCCCCCTGGACATTCTTGTGTTCCTTTCCCTCTCACATAGTAGTCTTCATTTACCCCAAAAACTTGCGGAGGGCGCAGTACCAATGCTGCATGATGGGGAAGAGAACAAAAAAGGAATTATAGAGACCAATTGAAATTATTGACTAATTGACAATTATTGAAGTGGTGGCCCAAAAACCTTTGTTGACTGATTCCCAGGTTTTTCCAGTGACTCGTAATCACCCAATAATCAAAATTCCTATTACCATTCGTGCACCCACTTAGATACAGTAAACAAATCTGACAAGTATTTTAGTGTTGAGACAAGCAGCAGAACTTCTAAACGTTAATCTGTTCTGATTATCCCTGGCAGTTGGTGTAGACCAGTAGGTTTCTAAGACTGTGGAGGTCTGGTGGGAATCTGGATAAACCGTAACTCCATATTTCTTCTCCAGTGACTTCAGAAGAAAGCACCTTTTCTGGTCCCAGTAGCAGCCAGCATAAAGCAATCCAGCACAAGGTGTCCCAATCCAGGTTCTAAAAGCCTTCGAAGGGTCCTTCCTACCCAGCCTCCAAGGCTGTGGCTTGGGAGGATTCTTTGAAGGCTGCATAAACCTTTGGTAAACGAGACTGTCAGACTTATTCTTCTGTTGTTTTTTTGCCAGTTTGCTTATGGTACATTAGCGCCACCAGCTGGATCAGTAGTTTGGATTCCGAAATGAACAAATGAAATGTTTTTGTATTATTAATATTTTTCTTTAAGTGATTCTTTTGTATTTACGCATTTGAAGAGTGCATTTAAAGGACGCTTCGCATTTTGGTGAAATGAGACGGGCTTGGTGCACAGTTGTGTCGTAAGTGGCCTTAAAATATGCACTCGGGAGGGTGAGCACTTCTGGAATAGGACACAACGTATATGAGGTTTCAGTGTACCTTATCCTAATCTCATCTAGGCCAGATCTCTCCTCTCAACCATGGTCACTCATTGAGTGTCTTGAATTAAACGGTTGGTTCAGTTAACTTTCTGCCATTAAGCTGTAAAAAAAACTAAATTCATAATTAAAGGCTCCAAAAGCACTCTTGCCAAATCTCTTTACTAATTTACTGTGGGAATTAAGATGCCGTTGCATAGAGACACTGGATGAGGTGGTGGAGCAGTTCCCTCCACCACAGTTCCTTTAGGGGAGGAAAACACCTTGATTCCATGGGTAAAAATTGAACAGATGATGCAAGACTGTGACGCTAATGATGGATCCATACTTTCCTTGCTCCCAGGACATGGTACGTGCTCTGCCGTTGATTCCGATCACCAAAGTTAATGATCAATTTTAAACGGCACAATGCAAAAAACAATGTGAGAGTGATCATTTTCAACACTTTCAAAATGGATGCCATAAATGTCGATGAATGTGATCTGTGAAGAACTAATTGCAGTGGCAAGCATAACAACTCCCAAACCCTCAAAAAGGAAAAACGCTTGGTTAACTGATGAATTTCAGAACACATTGGGGAGAGGGAAAAGGCCCTAAGAGCGTTCTATAATTGTCCCGCTGCTGAAAACCTACTAAAATTGAACATATTGTGAGCTTGTGGAGATAAGTAAATGAAGCCAAGAAAAAGAGCTGGAGATGGTACATCTCAACATTGAAGTCTCCCAGTAAAATCTGGAATGTCATCAAGAGAATGAAAGATAAAGAAAGTAGAGCTCAACTCCGTCACCTAAAGGAAAATGGAGTATAAATAACACAGAAAGATGAAATCAGTAAAACGTTAGCAAAATCCTTTGAAAGAAAATAATCTGCAGGAAACCAGAATTAAAAAAATACACCATGAAAGAAAACGTAAATATTCAAAACAAATAAAATCCCATTTTCAATGGAAGAATTAGTATGTCCCTTGAAAGACCCAATTGTCTGGGAAACAGGAATTATCCCTCAAATTTGGCTTGATTGAACAACTATTCAATTTCAAAAATTAAAAGATCACAAAGATCCCAGCTGCTATAGACCAATATCTGTAACAAGTTGTGTTGACCATCTCATAAGTGTATTCCAATGCGGAGTCAGAAAGAGTCAAAGTGCCTTAGACCATCATGGAAGATTGGATCATTTTATACTGGGATGTTTTATAAGTAAGAAACAAACATGTTGCAGTCTTCTTTTGTCTAGTAAAGACCTATGCAAATAAAGGATGTGAACTTGTCAGCACCTGATGATGTCATAAATCTGTGTTTCTCTCATGCTCAGTTTTGCTAGCAACATGTGTACCTGTAGTATACACCCCTAAGCATGTTTCCCCCCAGAAACGTAACCAGAGAGCCTCGAACAAGCAACCTTCTCTTTGAAAGGACACAGTGCTACGTGATCCTATATGTGATATTTTAATGTTAAATAATGTTATCTGTTGGTAAAGGTGAATTATTTTATTGACCTTTCCATCTCTGTAGAATAGAGCTGAACAAAAAGCATCCAACTGTGGAGTGAACTGGATAAAAAAAAAAATATTCACCTTATATGTTGTATTGACAAGTTACAATCGAATCTGTAGATTTTTAAAAACTTCCACATTAAAGAGTCCGGCATTTTGGGACTACAGCAGCTTGCTCTGGAAACATAGTTGGTCATGAATAATACCTCTTCCGCCGTCTGCAGCTCTTGGTTCATGTACAGATCCAGAGATGTTTCATTTCATTGTTTCTTAATTTTTTGAGTGGTATTTCAGGTTTATTGCAAGGATTATGGGTTTTGTGATATTAGGAATGTTTGCCTGTCAAAGCACAGGATGGATCCCCTTTACTAAATGATAGGGGAGACACTGGGATATCTTGGGACACCCAGAATTTTGTTTCTGGAGAACATATGGCCTTGTGCCCAATATCAAGATTTTTGGAGAAGCATTTGTCCAACTTAGGTGGTTGGTATCATTTTAGGTGTATCATTGTCGGAGTGGTCAGTCCCCATTGACCAACGGTGTCAGAGCATGGAGGAAGATGATTGTGATGAAGATTGGGTGGGCATATAGGATAAAAAGACGACCCAAATATTAGGTGGTAATTGCAATGTTTAGGCACACTCAGGTAGACCACCTATAATGTTGCTTAAAGAGTTTGAATTGAACATTTTAAGAGACATTTTTTCAGGTTTTCATTTGTTCATCACCCCTATAGTTTAACATGCAACTTCCATGGTACGTGTCTTTGCTGTTCAAGAGCCTCTGTGAACAGGAATTGGATATAATCCATCCACCCTTTAATGGCTGATCCATAAAAGGAACAGAGTGGGGGGCGATCAAGGCTCATGGGGTCCAGGTGAGCTGTCAGCGGAGCTGGTTATGCAAATGGCCAATATGTCCACTGCTTACTCCCTGTCTGATGCCACAACCCCCTGATACTCTTTTCCACTTCCCCCGGGTCAGTGCCAGTATGGCTGAGTCACCTGGTCCTGTCTGGGACTTGAGAGGGTAGCAGCCAGCCATTTGTCCTGCTCCTAGTTTGTGCCTAGTCACCAGCAAGGATTATGGATTTTGTAGTATTAGGTATGTTTGCCTGTCAAAGCACTGTGTGCTTGCCAGTTTTAAAAGGACAGGGCATCCCCTTTAGTAAATCATAGGGGAAACAACTGGGCTACCTTGGAACACCCAGAATTTTGCTTCTGGAAAAGGTAAGGTATTCAGAATGAAAGATGCATTTGTTACCTTGACAATTGCCATGTTTGCCATTTAAACATTGTTAGCATTTTAGATGCTGTATGTGACTTGCAAATGTATTTTCTAAGCTCACCATAATTCTCCAACTGAGATTTTCATGCAGATCACATCTAGAGTGGTCTGTGAAATTTGCTGGTTGAGAGATCAGCTCAACAATGTAAATACATCATCAAGGAAATGTGTACTGAAGGGTTTTTAAATCCATCTATAGGTGGGGTCACTCTGCTTACATGAGATTACAGGCATCCTAATCTGGTTTAAACTGATGGCTATCTGTTGCTTTCAAATTCCCTACTTAGGTGAAAAAGAGCCTTTATTCGGCTCTGCTTTCTTGGAACATGCTATTGTGTGCATTTCAAATTAAGGATTTATCCCATCATTTGCATATGCAAGTGTGTTTTTAACAGATTTATTTTGTGATTTACTAGATTATTAGATCAATTAGATTATTTTATCTAATTGATTACATGACATTTGAGTCTGTAATATAAAACTTATTTCTAAAACTGTCTGCGTCTTGTCAAAAAAATGTTTTTTTTTATTGCCAACATATAAAACTACAACATATAAACATCAAGACATCCAAAAAAATTAACAAAGTAATTTACAGAAAAATACAAAACAAAACAAAAAAAAGAGAACAAAAAATACAAGGGTTTACACTGTGCATATTAGTATAAATTTAACTCTTTGACATACAACAAAGTATTTTGCATTTTTCACTTTCACCAAACTGTAAGGACTCCAAATACAATCTAAAATCACTCAAAAACGCCTTCAAACAGGGTTTGGAATTTGAAATTCTACATTTATGGATATGAAATTTTCCAAATAAAATTAGTAGATTTAAAATGTAATCCAGTGGCACACTCCTAGATTCAAAATACATCACAATATGTTTAGCAGATAAATCGCATCTATGAGTAGATTTCTCTTGAATGTAAGAAGATAAATTTCCCCAAAACTCTTTAACATATACACACTCATAAAAAAAATTTAGAAGTTTTTCTGGCTGACTTAAACAAACTGTACAGTTTTCTTTAGTATCTGTAAATTTAGATAATATGTAATTACTTACATAAATATTGTGAAGGATTTTTAAGTGTAGTTCCCTAAGTCTATTAGATATATAAAATCTAAAAGGAAGCCGCCAAGCTTTCTTCCAAATTATATCAGTAAAATAAACCTTCCAGAAAAATTTACCCCGAGGCTGAACAACTCTTTTTGTAGAAAATAGTTGTCGAATATATTTATTAGTGCAATTCTTACTACTAAAGTCTATCCCATTCAATTTGAGTACAAGATCCGTCTTAATAATTTTGTATGACATCATATGTCCTCTTAACAATAGTAGTATATCTTCAGAAATAGCTTTCGTAACCAAATTATAATCTTTAAATTTTATAGGAAATGACCATTTACTCATAAAACTCTCATAAGATAGCAAATTACCAAATTGGTCCAAAACATCTGACACAAGATAAATACCTTTATCCATCCAACTCTGCTTGAACAAGGATTTTCTATTTACTGTGATGTAACAATTATTCCATAAAGTTGGCGTCTTGTCAAAATGCTGGCATGTCAGGAGTATGATGACATCATTTTAATAGGAGTCAGTGAGAAACATGGAAAGGATACCAGAACACCGGGACTCTGGACTGGAAAGACATCTTCGTTGCTGAGCGAGGTATAACAGAATCCTGGTGACTCCAGGAGTAAGGTACCCTGCACATATACTCAGTATTAAGCAGGAATCAGAAACCACAGGAGTTCCCTCGAGGTATGTATGTTATTCTCTAACTATAGAGAATAAGAAAGTTAAGTGATTGTCTTTGTTACTCTCAGTCACAGATTTGGTTATGGTTTGAGTATATCACAATATACATAAACAATAGTGCTTATTCACGAAAGACAGATCAGTAATAAAATCTAAAAATTGTCACATTGTCAATATTTGGTGCATAGTAACAATCCACTTGACATCCTCGGTCTAGTCCTATGATTAGGGTAGCAGGCGATGTCGGAGGACATGACATCACTCAAGGGAAGCTGTAGTAGTTTTAACGGAGTAAGACACTGCGGTTGGTATCCAGAGTTGTGCATGCACCACCAAGCATGAGCTAAGAAGAACACTGGCAAGGACTCTCACAATATCATTCCATTAGAGTATTAAACCAACGAGGGTGATCTCGCACCAACAGAAAGACCCATGTGAAGTCTAGAGGAAGTGGTAAGTAATCCATGAAGCAGACATAACAGTGGGCTGGTGAGTGAGTCCAGGAAGTAAAACAGAGGAAGCGACATTGACAAGGGACAGAGTGATGGACGTTGTAGTCTTTTACAGGGAATATTAGCGATGGTGGTTGGATGCGATAAGTGGTTGCAGGTGATTGTGAATTGAGTTGTACGCAGAATTCCAGGCTCTAACAGGCATCAATCAAACAAGAATTACGGAGTACTCTTGGTGATGTACCACTACCACTTTCTCTTGTCTGTCGGCATATAGGTCGGAAATGTCTTTTTTGGGAGGCAACTGGAGATTAGACTTCTGGAGATGTCTTCTGGACTCCTGTTGCACCAGTATTTTTTAGTCTTGCTTGCTTCATCCTAATAAGGAGCTTGTGTCGTGTCCTTTAGTGTTTGTTCATCAACCCATAGTCCTATTTTTAACTCTCCAGTGTTTCATAGTGCTACTTACTAATGTGTTTATGCCTTTCTACTTTATGTAAGCCACTGTTCATGGCAGCAATCGTGTGCAAAATCATGTTCATGTCGCATAGTCACTCAGCTTTTCTAGTTTTTGTTGTGCATGTCCAGGTGAATTGAGTAGTTTGTCATGCATATAAAGCTTTTGTTTCTGTCAGCAAAGTTGGGACCATTGCTGTCAGGATTCAGTAAAGACCATGGTAACTCGCATCTGGATTGTCTACAGTTCATTCCCCACACGTTTCTTTTTTATGTATTTAAGAATGGACTGAATTTATAAAGTATAACATTTAGGCACGCAATCTTTCGTAAAGTCATTTCCTGGATTCCCATCTTTTTTTTAATAACTGGATGCTGTGGAAGCTTAGGAAGAAAATGAACTTTATTGTATTCTTTAATTTCTATAGTAAACATTATATATGTATCTATGCTTGTCGCTTTGTCTAAACATACTCTGCAAAAATGTGATGGGGGGGGGGGGGGATACTATTCTTTATTACAATACTGGAGTACAATAACTTCACACAAAATATGAAAACAACCTAAGCGTAATTGTTTTGCTTTGTATGACTACTAATCCTTTTCTTAACTTAGCCTTTTTTATTTATTTATTTATTTTTTTACTTGATGCGCGTCATCTTTTATCTTTAAATATGTTAACTATGTTTAAAATAATTTCTATAAAATTACTTTCAAAAAAGACAAAAATGTCCTTTCATGTGCTATTAACTAAAAAACATGACCTTGGATTTTGGATGGCCAGAGGGTGTGTAAATTACCATAATTTTTGAGTGAACTGTCCCATTAAGTATCTTATTTTGTATGATCTATGTAAAACTCCCTCAAGTAACTTCCTTCTTGAAAACAAAGTTCATGACATTTGCTGATTCATCTCAGTTAGAATTTTCTGCAAGCGTAACCTTTAAGCTCAGTTAATAATAGAAATGTGCAAGAGAACTTGAACAGGACATTGCTTAAAATGACAGTGATATGAAAATGATCTCAGCAACATTTGTCCCAACATGACAATTCACCTTGCCCTGATTGTAAAGGTCAAGTCAAATACTATGGATGCCATGAAAAATGTCACGTTTCATTCCAAACATTCTCTTTATAATGGGGACCTTAGCCTAAATCTGTAAAGTAAAGGCATTGTTTTATCATTGGCTGCAAAGATGGACATAAAAAACATAAATTACTCCCAGTGACTTACTAAACATTCTAGATGGTCAGGATCAAGCATTAGCTCAGGATCATTTAAAGAAATAGAATTGTAAATTGGTTGTTTGAACAGTGGGATGGGGGAAACCACCTTTCCCTGATGGAGGGAACAGAGATATGTCGATTGGAACAATCCCCAGAGCGGTCTGTCCTATCCAACAATTTACAACAAGCCAATGAGCGCTTCCTTGTGCAGGTGCAATCATTAACTGTCCTAGCCCGGCTGGGTATTTAGCCTATACTTGCACTAAATACGTGGGAGCCTACACTTGTTCTATGATTTCCATTGAGCTGAACTCATACTTACCTTGTGGCTCAGCAGACTCACAGACCTCAAGAGGATGGCAAAGGACACACGTCTCCAATCCCTCCTTCAGAGAATGGGGGTTTTACAAATTACTTAGACATTCCCTTTCTGTTATTCACTTCGATGTATGTCAAATGATCGACTATGGAAACCCCTTGAAAAGGCCGACCCTAAGCTTGAAAAAGGTTAGCTGCTTACGGCATAGTAACCTGTATGGGATCTCCTTCCGCCCCTCACCCAAAGATAGCATCCTATTATCAACAGTTTGGTCGCATAGCACTAGTAAGTGTAGCTCGCTTTGGTAGGTGAATGAACTTGCCACACCTCGACTGAAAGGAAAGGGTGCGTGGAGATCACGTCAAGATCTGTCAAGTGAGATCTCCCGAAAAGTCCTCAAAGCAGACATGCATGAAGTGAGCAGACTCAGAGGGCAGGGAGTGTCACAAATCTGGTAAGCAATCTGGATTGCTTCCACAATCCAATTTACTAACCGTAGTGTGTCTCTACTCTGTCCCCCAAACCTCCATGCTCTTGATTGGACAACCTTCCTCCATGCTCTTGATAGGACAACACAAACTCTGAGGTGGATCTGCCTTCTGATGATGCAGGGCTTGCAGGGTCACTAGATGGGACCTTTGGCACTAATCTGGGCCTAAAATGATTTACAACTAGCCAAACATCAGGCCCAAACTCAAGGCAAGATTATTAATTCAACGGACAATGCCTGAAGATCTCCGACCATCTTAAGGTCAAGTCACCAAGGTACTGTCATAGACAGAAAGCAGGAAGCTCTGGAGGGAGTAAGAGAACTAGAGGGCAGTAGCCGTCTAGCTCCAAGAGTATCTTACCACAGATAGTAACAGTCCCCACTGTTCACACTCCTGAAGAACGTCAGAATAGGCCATGTCCTAGGGTCTTTCTGGTGGACAAACACCAATCGATAGACCGAACCCCTCATAAAGAATATTATCGCATAGTCCAAAGTCCACACTGGTTACTGGAGGTCCACCAGGGTAGAATAAACAATACACAATGCTCCATAGATCTGGCTGCGGGTGTCTGAGCCCCGTCCCCTGAACTGCCACGTGCGACGAAAGTTCTGCAAACCATGCTTTGTTGGGACAGGGAGGCAAACCTAAGAACTTCCAGTACAAACTCCTTGACCTTGAACAGGAACAGTGCTTGAAGGTTCACTGGGGAAGTGAGTACATGCATTTCCTCCTGGGCTAGCAGTGTGTCAGAGCATCTTTTCTTTAAACAGAAGCAATTTTGTAGAATTTCAAATAAAAACCTTTCTGGTTGTACAATACTGTTAGTGCTTAGCATGATTCCTTACAGCCTCTTGTAACATAACGGTTGGTTTATAATGGATTTTTACGTACTTTAAATCACTATCAGTAAAAGTGCACAAAATTTGCTGTCGATTGGTCTCACAGCCTGCAATGTACTGGCTACCTGTCCAGGGTGTACCTCTTGCCCAAAGAGCGCTGGAGATAGGCAGCGGCTGACCCCTGTGACACCAAAAAGGAATAAGCGGGTTGGAAAATGAATAAATGAATGGTCTCACAGCGTCATATGACAGACATCAGTTCATTCAATTTGAACTTTTGTGAGATACTTTCACATCCCATTGTATTCACACATTCCATTCATATTCACTAAATATGCATAAATGTACAAAATCTTGAAAGGCTGGGTAGGATTTAGCCATTAACAGAAAAAAAATGTCTTGCAAGTATGCTGTCACACCTGGATCTCATTGGCAACATACAAGCCAGGGGGCATGTAGCAGTAAAAACAATTACACCAGTCTGTTTATACAACCCTCCTGCTAACATCCTGAACACACACACACACACACACGCACACACACACATATAAACAGACTCAAACAGAAAGCCTGGACACACAGGGCTGAATTACATGACGTGCTGCACAGAGCTGTAATCCACTTTACAAATTCTATGACCTGCAGTTTTCTGAGTTTGTGCTAAACAGCCGAATTATAGCTTTCCCAACCTCTGCATCTGGCTGTGTTTAGCACAGCGAGGTGCTGTTTTTAAGGGACTTCAGCGACATGGTAAAGGTGCCAAGAGGAACTCTAAACTGTGCAACTTCTTAATGCATTGCAGATGCTTATGCTGGAAAATAACTGTGTGCCAGAGGATAAAGTATCTGGGAAGTACAAGCCGCATTCCAGTCACAGTTCATCTAAGATGGTCTAAAATTGCTAAACTTCAAAGCAACATTGGCAAATGTTATAGATGCCTTAACTAGATAACTATAGGGTACTCCTGGGGGAAGGGCTATTTCTCTTTAATTATAGTTACGACAAAATAAAAGCATGAAACTAAAATATAGGAAAAGTTTAGGAAACAAAAGAGAGAGCATAAATGGATTCGAAACGGAGTTGGCACACTGAACTGAGCCCATGGAGGCAATTTTGTTTGATCAGCCAGATTTGTTTCCAAGATTTATAATATTTTTGCTATATTTAAATTTCCTCTAAATATAACTTTTTATCATTATAAAAGAATATTAATTATTAACAAAGTAAAGAAGCCTCAATTTGAATTGCGCCTTATTTAACTTAAACATTTAGACATGATTCAGATAGACAAACGCAGCCATGTCTAAAGGACTCTACATATCGTTACAGATTTTTGATCCAAACTTTTCTGCCTCAATCGAAACCATGGGGACCAACAGGAGCTCAGATATTTGACCGAACGAGAAAGAAATTTGCACTGCAAAATAGGATTGGTTTTTCGCAAGGAGAGCGACTAATGAAAGCTTGCTCTTTTGATGACGTGAGTAGGACGTGAACAAAGCCACTCGGTTACACATTTCCGTACCGACCTTGTACAGAAAAAGAAAAGAAGATGACGATCAGGAAGAAGAAGTCGGCGACAGAGAGAAAAAAAAAACACATTGAAAAATATCATGTCAAGCAGTTTACTGTTGGTGGCTGATTAGAGGGAGCTGTTCGATTAGAGAGGTGGAGAGAGGATTTGTGGTGCGTAGTGCATTCGATGTACTGCTAACTAGAGGGCAGTAGCCATCTATCTCCAAGAGTATCTTACCAGAGTATAATTCCCTCCAACCAGCCGATGGGCAGAGAATTGTGGCAGGTAGAACTTGATGGAAGAAAGTGACAGACCCCACTTGAACCTATCCTGGAGAGTGTTAGTATGACTCTGGTAGGGCATTGCCTAGGGTCTTTCTGGTGGATGAACACCAATCAATTGACCGACATCCCCCTGCCAGTGCAGCAGGTCTCAAAAAGAATGCTATCGCATGGTCCAAAGACTACACTGGGTGCTGGAGGTCCACCGTGGTGAAATGAGCAATACAGGTTCCATAGATCCGGCTATTTCAGTATTGTGTTTTTCAGTATATGTTTCAGTATTGTGTGTTTCTTCTTCTTTTTTAAAAATTTTTTTTAGTTGCACATTTTTGTCGCATTCAAAATGATGTCTCCATGTGGAACTACAGTGATGCATCTTGAGTGACCAAGCCCACTCAGAGAAGATACTGAAAGATGGTGGAAACATAAAGGTGAACCATGATTAGAGGAGCTAAGCAATCCCAAATCAAGTCGTGGCGTTACTAAAATCAATTGTTTAAGGATCTTATTATATGTTAAACGAATTTTGGGAATTGTCAGGATGTGTTGCCGACTTTAATTATTCAATTAAATCTGGTCCATAAAACCAGGTACTTTCCTTCATCCCTTTGACTCAGTCATAACCTGCTTTTTGCTCCCACCACCACCACGTTCTTTGGGGGCTCTACTCAGATGCATCCGAGCATACAACAAGTCCACTCGTACCCACCACTAGCACCCATGAACTCAAGACAGATTCAGATAACAAATTCCTAAAAGGCAGTGAGGAAATTATGAGGAAATGACGTCCCATTCTAATTCCATGCGTTTTTGCAGATATAACAGCTGGGACTTGCTTTGTGCATAGTTTTGATTCATTAAAGGCATGCTAAATATGTAAACACTATCACTCAGATTGATGGGGATAAAATCAATTTCTTGACCAGGGCACATTTCTTTATGTGTGGCACTGTACTGAGCGAAACCTTCACTAAATTTAAATCATAATCGTTTTGCAGATTTTTCCTCTGCTGTTCCTCAGGGAATTTTGTGCAGCAAAGCCCTGAACTATGCCTCAAAGCTTTACAATGTGTTCGAACCATAGAAGCCATCTTGTAAATAACCAATTAAATGAGAAGAGATCACAAGATATTGCATGCCTGCCTGGAAGGTTCTACATAAAGTAACGGGGGTAAAGCTGGCCCCTGAATAAAAATAACTGCTGAGGATGATTCCAGGAGTAGAATCTTCCTCAGCCATTACAGAAACAGACTGTGCAGAATGAGAACCAAAAGGAGAGGAATGAAACCCAACCAAATGTTTTTATTATAACTAAAACAAACTCAAAGACTTAGCAAAAGCATTCCAAACAAAGAGTGTAGAGAAAATCAGAAAAGGGAAAACTAAACTCCTCAAAAAGCGCAGGCATAAGAAACTTTGACCCAATGGGCCACGAAGAGTTTATTACTCTGGGCAATCATGAACGACATGACACGACACGATAATTAGCACCCACACGCACAGAAATAACTTCTCAACGGAAATTAAGTGTAACTTCTTTTAGTATGCATTTGAAACTATTGGCAGTATTTCATTATTATATTATAATAATTATCATCATTAAAGCAAGAGGCGTTTAGATTACACATATTTTGGGAGGAGTTATTAGGGCATGACACCTGTGCTATGAATTATCCCATTAACTCACAGCTTTTTTAACCAAACTAACCTCTTTAACCAATTACCCCCCCCCCTTCCACCCCAAAGCCTCATGGGGTGGTCACACTACTCCTGAACCATGTGGAATTTGAATGCTGATGTGTTCAGTGCGAATGGTAGTCGATCAGACATGAGAACTTCCTGTTTATGGTGAAATGTCAAATTATTCTTTGTATAATGAGATAAGTGACACTATAGAACCATTTTGCTTTTCGAACCACAATCAGACATAAATTTTCACCAGTTCTGACGTTTGTGGGAAATTCAGTGACTTTTCGAGCACATTTACACCCTCAAAAATGCACTGAAAGCTACAAAATAATAATGCTCTGTGCAGCTACAATAGGGTTCTATGAATTTTCAGATCCCAAGCCCTAATTAGGAATAAATTGATCTTCAAGCTGGTTTTAAAATGTGAAAGGCTGCTGGGATATGTGGGGTTGCGGAGTTGCAGGAACAGGACAGGGCCTTATATGCCAAAAGAAGATGTTTATGTGTTCTTTCCTGGGAATTCTTGTCATATCAGCATGGTGTGGTGGTTTTGCCACTGTATTCTGCACCAGTTGAAGCCCGTGATAACGTTCATTGCAGTAGTTAAGATAACTAGTTACGAATGCAAGCCTCAGAGAGAACCATTCATCAAAGCACAGAGTTGATGTGGGATAATTCTACGCCTCCTGAAATATCTCAGTGTATGAAATCAGTTAATGGGCATTTGTGGTTTGGTCTGAAAAGCCTTCAAGGATTCAAGGAACTGAAAGTGTCAGCTGCCTCTTACATGTTATGGTATGAAATGGCATGTTAACTGTTCACGGTAACCAGTGAAACAGTGGTCCCAGCTCACTTAAGGCCACTGACCAGGTCTTCCATTGAAGGATCCCTCAGAAACATTGAAGCTTCTCAAGGGATGAGCTCTGCTTCTGTGTGCTCTTCACTGAAGAAAACATCTCTCTCAGTCCCCACTAAAGAAGCGTCCCTGAGACAGGCCCTCCAGAGAGGAACCAGCTTGCTTTTAGAGAGATTTGGTCGTCTATCATGTGCATTCCTTTTATGTAGCACCATAGATTCCATGTAGAAACTGGAGAACACACTCAATTTGGGTTTGAGCTTAAATTGCCATTTTTCCATTTATTTCAGCTAAATAAGAACAGGTCCCCAACATGATGTTCAATAAATCTCCCAGGCCTGATTGAAACAAATTACTCCCTGAAGTGTGCAGTTAAATCCTTTGTCGTCTTTTATTTGGAATAAGTGGGAGATGTTGAGATTTGTACACAGTCAACTTCACTTGAACTCAGCGTTCTGTGAATAAACTGGACACTTCTTTGGCTCAATAGAACATTCTGAACAGCAAAAACTACACGTACATTCAAAATGGTTTCGTTTTACTCTTTATTTGAAACACAGGCAAGGATTCGATTCAGGAGGTAAAGGGTTTGATCCTTGACTTTCGATATTGCTCAGCATTCATGGAGAACATACTGCAGAGACATTGAGCAACACAACAGGATCCACAGACAAAAAAGAGACAGGATGACCTTGTAAACAGAGTGAAGTTTCTCATTCTCGCTGCACATAGGAGGGGCTTGGTTCAGCTCCACCTTTTAAAGGGAAAGTAATAATTTACCTGCATTACTACATGCAAAAATCACTGGTTAATGAAGTTTGTTGATTCCAGGTCATTCGGTATTCCTCATATTAAGTGCCATGTATGTCCGGGGAAATTATAAAAAAATTACTTTTAATTATTCATTCTATGTCTCTTCCAGCACTGTGGCTAATAGATATTAGAGATATTATTGGAGCAATTGACAGCAATCGTAAATAAAGAGTATTTCAAGTATTTAAGCACACTTTTCCAAAAGAAATTTCCAAACAAACCTCCTGGGGCTGCAAGAACTAATTAGGGTGGCAAGTGCCGTAGTTGGTCTTCATATAACCGGAAGGTTGAATCCCCGTCAGTTCCATTCTGCCATTGTGGCCTTGGACAAGCCACTTCACCCGAATCGCCCTGTATGGATGTGTGTGATTGGTGGTGGGCAGAAGGCGCTAAATGGCACCCACGTTCTGTCAAACCGCCCCAGGGCAGCTGAGGGCTACAAAGGTAGCTCATTACCACCAGTGTGTAAAGATGGAGAGAATAAATAATGCTCTGAAAACTGTAAAGCCTTGTTGAGTGTCTGGGAAAAAGCTATACATTGAAAGTATTATTATTATGATTGATGAAATCAGTAAAAATCATTAATAAAATAATTTGTTCTAGTTGGCGTGGGATAGAATGAGGAATTATCCCGTAAAAGGAATGGATGATTTCACTTGCATTTTATTTTTTAATGTAAAAAGAGCTGTAGGATCAATATGGAAACCCAACCAAAATACTGGTACTTTGGATATCATTGTTTTAACAACTTTAAGTGGAGTTTTAAATATTCAAAATATAAAATACAATGTTGTCCAAATTAGTCTAATATTATCTCTAATACTTTATTTCTCAGCCATGGTGCCAATGGATAAAATGGAATAATCTGTGGTACTGTAGTGGAAGACTACAGACTACTAATAAATCTGAACGAACGAGTAGTGCCAACAATAAAGAATAGATAACGTGGCACAATCGAAAACCATGGGCGCCAATGGGAACTGACTGAATGAGCATTGTCAACAAAAAGAGTTTGGCTCTGCCATCTCGGATCACTTTTTCACAAAGAGAATTACCAATGAAAGCTGGCTCTATTGGTGATGTGAGTAAGATGTAAAAAGAGCCGCTGAATGGGGCTCCTCCCACATTTTTATAAGCGGAAGGAAATACAAATCCTCTCTTTTCTCCTCATTTTTGACAAATAGCTTCTTGTGATAAGCCATTTTTTCTCTGTTGGAGAAGTATCTGTATCCGTGGAGTGCCTCAGTTCTACCGCAAATGCCACCTTCAGGCAGGGAGCATCATTGCAACAATATTTCCTTGACGCATACAAAAAGCACCTTGCTGAGAAGCCATCTGAAGATTTGTGCGAATCTAAATTCAGATCGTTGTGTAGAGGACTTTCCTCAGTGAAAGTGCACAAATATTTCAACTAAGGCTACATTTGGTAAATGTTGTCACCAAATAGAGATTAAGTCAATAGTAGACACTTTATAAGTGTATCCATTTTTTGGTCAGATAACCAGCATTCTTTATATTTGGCCCTGGAAATAAAACTGGACTCATATTTGCTTCCCTGAATCCAGACTTGTTACTGGTGTAGTTGTTTTGTCAACCTGTAGAAAAATAGCATACATTAGATTCTAGCAATGGCAGCACCATGCTGCAGGTGTTAATAATCCTTCATCTGACTTTTCCATGCTCCACAAATCTCAGAACAAACTGGTCCAGTGAGATAACTGGCTAGGTCTTGGAAATAAGCTTCCAGAAGATTCCAACAATACATCACTGGAAACGTCAAGTAAATGTGGTGCTGCTCCTTATGACCACAGAATCTGTCAGAATCATTGGAAGGGACCTGATCCAAAGCTTTTCTTCGTCTGTAAACATTGCTGCTCAAGCTGGTCTAATAACTTTTCCACCGAATACTCTTTGTTTTCCAGCTTGAGATACTTCCTGGCATTACCAAGGTCTAGACGAGGCCAACTGCAGTGCCTCTGCTCATCCACTGGGATAAGATCAAAGTTTGTAAAGTCAGATTCCACCATGTTAATGCATACGTCTGAGCTGGGTTGTCTCAGAAGAAGTCTCTGGTGGCCACTAGACTCGTTGTCCTGATCGGGGAGTACCTGGGGTTTAGTCCTGTGGCTCATGCTGTAGGAACGTCTCGGTGGAAGGGAAGATACTCCATAGTCCTCACCAGCTAAAGTAGACATTGAGGATGCAGTAATGCAGTTGCTGAGGGTGAATGGACTTTCTTGTCGTAGGTCCACGGTCCTCTCAGTGCACAGAACCTCTTTGCTATTGTTGCAAGAGTTAGAAGAGGGAAGAGAGGGGGTTGAGGAAGAGTCCTGGTGATGAAGAACTTCAGTGTGGACTGTATCTTGGCGCTGAAGGCTGTCGTCCTCATCCATGCTCCTTAACTGGAGTAGAGGCTCTGAGCTGGAGATATCCTGCATGCAGAGAATGTTCATGTGTGCCGCAGGCAAACTGCTCACCCATTGGTAGTGCCTAGCAAGAGGGTTTGCTTGCAGGAGGTCTGCCGAGGGCACCGCTGCAGAAACGGAGCAAATGACACTCCGCATCTGAGCTAAAAGCATTTGCGTTTCCCTGTCCCGATTCTCGTAGAGTACTGTGTTGGCACAAATAAGTATGAAGAGTCCCACTCCCATTATAACAGGTCCTAGTAGTTTCATCCTTTCACTATGAACCAGGCCGGCTGCAGACAAAAGTCCTTTGGATCCCAAAACCCATCCTGATGAGGTTCCAGAAGATTCCTCCTCTACTGTGTCCAATGACCGATGTGACCTGTAAGGCCAGTAGCCTGCAACAGCAAGTGCAGTGCCTACAGCAACAACCACCAAACCAAGCACCAGAAATGCTCCAGGCATGGAACGTATACGCAGCCTTCCTTGCACGACACCTTCCTTCTTTCTCCTGGGATGAAGAGTAAAACGCGGCAAGCGTTGGCGTGAATGGGTGGCTGCAGTTTTCATGGCATAAATTGATCAGTCGGGGTTCTCCAAATCTGAAATGTTAAAGAAGAAAAAGTGATGTTGGGGTTTGTTTGAAAAGAAATATATAAATATATATTCTACTTTTCAGATTCCACCAATTGATTCAGACTCCTCAGCAAAACACATCTTTGGCCCTTGAAGCTGCAATGTCTTTTGAAATTCTCGTTGCTGCATTACTGCTAATGATGGTAGGATTTTTACTTTTAAGTCCTTCTCAGAGTGTTTGTTGTAATATAGTTGATTAATTTTTAATGCATATGGGGTTTTAAATAATTTAAGAAAACAAGTACGGTGATTTCTCCTTCATAGCATCTGAAAAGCTCTTAATACATTAATATATTACACAATAGTCCAAGTCAGGACAAGACAGCTCTCTGCTCACTGGGCTACTTAAATAAATTCATGCACTGGCACGGTTGTTCTCACAAAGAGAATCCACAGGCTGCCAATGTATCTTTTCTTGTTCAAAGCTAATGGGTGGAAACAATTAATTAAGTTCTCCAGCTACAGTGTATATATTAGCGCCTAGGGCACCAAATGGATGGAGCAGAATGCTAGAAGTAAACATGATTATTTAGGAATACAAGCTGCAGCATTTAGCTTGGAAAAATTCCAAATTACCTTAAAAGTGAGTTGCAATTGTCTTGAAATAAAATGGACTAGAACTCTTTGATGTGACAAAAACAAATGAATATGCTAATGATGGGAAGAAGACCAGTTATAATTATGGGACTATTTGCTACACTTTTGTTTCTTAATCGTTTATATTTTTAATCAACAGTCTTTATCATGAAAAGAATATCTATGTTTTCAAGTATTTGAGATTATAAAAAGCATTCTAAATGAAATCTAAATTACTTTATTAGCTAGGTATTTCATTTTAAAGAGAACAATTAGTGAAAGACTGCTGGACATTCGTCTGAAAGCCACTGAACTATACAGTGGTCCTTAAGATATGAATGCTTCACGTTACGAAAAATCCAAGATCTGGAAATATTTTGCTTTGAGATCCCCAAAAAATTCCAAGATACAAAAAACAGAAAGTGAGAAATACCTACATACGCATACTACACTGTTTACATTTGAATTAAAATGAAAAGAAACAGTTCTGCTCTCCTGTGCACTTGTCAAGTTGTGATGTTGTACGGCGCTTCTGCGTCCTGGCCCTCCACTGTCCCATTGTTATTACACCAAAAACGGAAAAAAAAAAAATTTAATCGGTTATAAATCACGTGAAACATTATGTGTAGATTACCAATAATGTGTTGTCTAAAAAAATACGTTTAGAAAGTAGAAACTGCTGTTTTAGAAACGAAAGGTTTCTCTTTCAACTTCCACTACAGAACAGCACGTTTTTTTGTGAGCCACATTGTTTAATGTATACTGTTGGTTCTGAGAACCACTGCACAGATTAGGGATTTTAAATGTCTAAATTTTTCATACGAATGCCACCCTGTAACGGATGAATTTCGTATCTCGGGGTGCCACTGTATTACGAAAATATTGGTATATTCCTTACTATGAACTTATCATCAGCTTTCTTTCACAAATAATCATTTGTAATAATTTGTCTAAGCTTTTAAAGTCAATTAACTAAAAGGGTTAAGAAAACGTCCCTGAAATTGTTGGTTGGTGCTAAATTTGAAAAAGTTGCTCAAAAGTTATTAAATCTAGCACTGCGGAGTGGCTTTTTGAGACGATCCGATTCTTGGCGATCTGTTCCTTAGTCATTTTTAAGAAGCCAGCTTGGGAATATCTCAGTTTATCTTGGAAATAATCACTGGAAGAAATGATGAGTTCACTACTTTGGGTTTACAAAGTATGTGTGTATAAAGCTATGTTGACTTATGTGATTTATACAATGCCTATTCACAAATAAACAAAACAAATTCTGTGCAAAACAGCTTTTACTACAAAGACTTGGACTCAAATGGTTTCCTTTGTTCCTTAGTGGTACGGTTCTAAATCATGAGTACAGCAGCCTTTTATGGACTATTTTAAATGTACAGTGTTTCTGTTGTTAGGTTCTGAGAAGAAAAAGGATCCCATGGATGGTGCTCTTTAAAGAACATTGTCCTGATATGTGCAGTGGAGCACACAGACTAACACATATAATAAGGTGCACTTCACCAGCATAACCTGGTTTTTTGATCTGGTGTTCCATCCAGGTACTAACTAGACTTAGCTTCTTTCTAAGCCTCCTGTAGTCTTCTCATCAATTTTGACAAATCTGCAACTTAAAACCATCAGAAATGTTGTGTTTTAAATGCCTCGAGGCTTTATGATATCCTCCACACTATGTATTGGAACATTTAAAAGTGGCCAAACCCTCTTTCATTGAATGTTGAGTGATTTAATTAACCAGTCAAAAGTGACTGCCATAGAAAGTGGATGGTATCTATACTACATTCATCCGTCAGACAGAAAATATCCACATATGCAGAAACCCAACCCCCTCACTCAACAGATCTCTACCCTGATGCACCCAACAACTTCTCAATGAAACGACATGTCATATCTTGATGCAGACTCTACAGGTGAACCCTGCTTTGTCCCATTCCACATGAACCAAACATATCAATGTATTATCTACACAGACCCCATGTACACAGCTTTTTGCTTCCATACTGGTCCAGGCTTTTGGAAAATAAAGAGGGCACCGAAAAAGAACCAGTGATAGAGGAGTTGGATGTTTTGAAAGACAGATGGAATGCAGAAACTACTAATCAGTGATATTTATACACAGGATGACATTGAAGACATGGACGAAACTCACATTGGACAGAAAACAACAGAATATCCATTCTAGTTACGAAAGCGAGGAAAACTGATGGACAGATGTCTACAGAAGTTAAATAAAAACACAATGACTGTATATAATATGGACAAAGTGTCAGCGACGTCACAAATTGATTTCTGGCAAAAGTCAAATGAGGGTCAGAGCCATCACCTTTGTGAAAGTAAAATAATAAAAAAAAAATCTAAAAAAAAAAAAAACATTAAAATCTAAAAACAATTAGCTGGAATGAATGACACCAGAGGATGTCATGTGACGAGATGGGCTGAATGAAGTGTCAATCATCAGCCCCTCAAGAAACCACTCCCTTAATTATGCGTAATTTTACAGCTTAATAAATCTTTAAAAGATTTTAAAAAATAATGAAAAATGCACTCCCCTCCGAGTGTTCATGAAGGTCAAATCTAAAGGTAAACAAAACTAATGGAGCCAGGGGTGGTAATATGAGTTTGGCAATTGTAACTGAATGGACTGAATGAGAACCTGGAACCTTAGAGAAACGAAAAAGCCCCAAATATTAAGAACACTAAAATACACTTCACCTCGAGAAAAAAACCTGAAACCTTTATGAATCTAGCTTTTTGCTGCACTCTTTTCATCAGCTTGCACACAAGGCAACGGCTCTGACTCTATTTGATACTGAATAAAATAAGCAACCATTTATCACAACCATTTCATGTCAAATTTAATAGCCAGATTGACCCAAACAAAGGAAGTGACACAAAAACGGCAATTTATCGACTAGACACTTGAAGCTGGTGTCAGAGGTGAGCAAAAGTGCTTTACTTAGCAGCAGAAACAAACATTTTTTAAAGCCTGATACGCTTTTTTTATTTATATAACTATTTGTCAAACCTTTAGTTTTTTTCATTATTTAAATTTGATCATATTAAAAAAATTTAAATATTTCATATTTTAAATTTGAGCCTTAAAATTAGGTCATCTTTTCTACCTCAATGTTCAGCCTCATAGACACTACTATATTTTTATATGGTTTATAGTCACAACTAAACTTGGTTTTTACAAAATGTTATATTTTAATGTTGTTTTCATTTTTGTATGACAATCTGGAGGCTGGAGACTTTTACTTTGGCACGGTTATTCTCACTAGTGGATTAGTGAAGTTCCTACACTGTCAGATAAACTACCAAAGTCCCAAAGACACTCCCAGACAATTAGTTGAATTTTCGGTCAGATTATATTTATGTTGTTTATCTTAACAAGAAAAGTACAAGCAAGAGTCCCAAAAGAACGGACCAGGAGAACAAAAATGTTAAAACCACTAAAAGAATCAAGTCCATGTCACTTTTGGGAGAGGAAGAAGATGGGGAGGGGGACAACAATCCATAAAGAAAAATGAAATGTAGCCAATTCAATCTGGAATAACAAACACAGCATTGGCAGGAGTTCCTCAAGAGCTCTGAAAATTTAATTTACAATTCTGCCGACCCACATAGTTTGTTTAAACATGTGGGAAAAGCTTCAGATATAGTAAATCAGATATTATAGTTGTAAAATGTCATGAACTAATTATATCAATTGGTGTGACAGTTTCATCTACAATAAAATGCACTGATAAACCATGTTTAAAATAATAACAATTACAACTCATCAGAAACATTTTATGTCAAGTCAAATTGTACTATAGATCCACTTAGAAAATAAAAGTCTTCCCAATGCTGCACTTTTGCCAGATTGTTTTATGTTGCAGCTGTCTGGTTTCTTTGTTCCTCATGTGAGGACTCTCCACCTGTCAGTAATTAGGTATTATTACGATCACCTGTTTACTCCCTTGCTATTGTTGATTACCATACAGGATTCCCCTTAGGTTTAGGGGTGCGGCCTCAAATTAAATGAATCAAATGACAATCTTTATGGAAATTCATGTTTTCTAAGCAAGCGAATGAAACTACTGTATAAAATAAACCTTATAAAAGCTACAAGCAGCGATCAAAGCGCTCGAGCACCTTAGGTGGCATTCCAAATGTACTAAACATTGAGTCTTAACACATACCGAAAGTTTGATCCCAATTGGCCATTGTATGTCTGAGTTATAACAGCTTCTTTAAACATGGCGAAACATTGAAATTCAGCAGACTGATAAAAACTATTCAACGAAGTCCCAAAAATTTTAATCGTGATCACATGAAAAAAATAACTGACCTCCTGACTTTTTTGTAGGTTGTAGTCTTTTATGTAAGCGTTACAAACTTCATGCGTGTACTTCAAACACAGTCTTAAATAGCAGTAATAAACAGCAGAAAATATGAAATTTCAAGTTGCCACTAGCTGGCACTATAACTGCCATTGTAGGCTGCTCTATAGATTTTTTCAGACTTTGACTCTTAACATGCATGGCAACTTGGCAACCCGATCATACATTGCAGGGCTGAGTTATTAACAACTTCCTGTTTTTGGCAAATTTTCAAATTTCAACGTTTGCTCTGCTCTAATCCTTGTTTATCGAAATCAAAGAAGCTTTGCAATTTAACATCTTATATACCTAAAGGTATGACTTTAGTCATTAGCACGACAAATATCTCACGACCAGCCTGTGACAGGTTTCACTGTTTCATTATCTTCTGTTTTTAAGATGTCTTAAAAACATATCTTCTGATTTGTCTAAGCTAATTGGCTACGATAATATCTGTCCACCTGAGAGAGAGAGAGAGAGAGAGAGAGAGAGAGAGAGAGAGAGAGAGAGAGATACAGACTGAGTGAGGAGGGGTGATTGTTGGTTTTATGGCGTTTGGGGGAGGGTTCAGTTTGGGGAAGTTCCCAGTTCTAGGCCACATAGTCACATAGTGCGTCTCCCAGACCATTTTCCATGTTCTATTTTGTGTTTTGATTAATATTAAAACCATAATCATTTTTATTTTACCTTTCAATCACATTATATGCTTTCTTTGTCACTACGCAATATATGAACCCCCATGTCTTTATCATTTACAAACGTTGAGAAAGTGCATAAAATTTGGTTGCTATGGTAAAGTTTTGTTACTAGGGAGCTGTTTGTTACTTTGATTAGCATAAACAAACTCCATTTCCCTAGAATATTTAATCTTTGTTGACATTTTCATTGCCGTTTCTCGTTACTTTTAACAAGGTAAATATTTAACTCCTTCTGGAGCCCGGGGTTCAAATTCTTTTGCACAGTATTTGGTGAGTTCTTATCTGACAAATAATGGTCCATTTGAAGTTTCTATGAGGTTCTCAGTGAGTCACAGTTTTATAAATTTGACCCCATGTTTAGTCAGTGGAAAATATCCCAGCATTTTCAATGATACACCAGAAATCCTTTAGTGGTACTAGTCTGAAAAGATATAGCAATCCGAGTCAGACCAGGTTGGATATCTTTGCAAAGGTAGATGCCTGTAGCCTTTAACGTTCTTGGAGGAGATGTGTTTTGGATTTTTTCATTAACAAAAGACGAATAACAATATGTTGGCATTGACAAGCCAACAAAGTTGATTCTTGCTTTACTGCTCACACTACACTTGTGATACTTTGGTGAAATGGACATGGCGGTATCCACATAACTTAGGTTGAATGAAAACTCCTGGTGTCAGTGGTGTGGACCTATATAAACACCAATCAGGTGTTAAATCAAGTCAAATATACGGAGGTAGTGTTTATATAGGTTCTCACCATCAATAGCAGTAGTGTTGATTTAACACAGTGAATATATATATACATACATACATACATACATACATACATACATACATACATACATACACACGCATTTTTAATATATATACATATATGTGTTAGTACTTCAACCTTCAGTTTCAGACATTTTGGAAATGTTCCCCTATTGTCAAAGCCATTTCCAGAGGCAAAAACATGTTTTCCTCGTAAACATTCATCTCTAGTTCTTTAATTTATAGTATAAAACAGACAAACACGACACAGAATTCATTTTTCTTTCAAACTTTAAGCTTTGGCTTCACTAATTCCCATTGGAAATCTATCGACCTCTGTTAAGGTCAATTGCAGCATTCACACTTACTCTGTAAGTCGTTACTGGTAACCAGTCTTCCAAACAAGGAAGCATTTAGGAAATCTATTTTACTTGCCTTTGTTACAGCGAATCTCGCCGGCGTGTTGTCGCTCTAGCGCGGTGTACACAGGAGTTCGTCGCGTTCATCCAAGTTTCGCGGTTCTCCATCAAACCAGACACGTCCAAAGTACCGTGTTTTTCCCATGATGGTTATTCCTCTAAAAGTGAACAGAGATCGTTAAATGGAGGTTCTTTACGCATGCAGACAGGACACATGTCGATGCATTGCCAGTAGTTGCCGACTGCCCCTTAAACTGGGTCCAAAATTCGTGTTCTGCTCAGCAAATGTTGAGAGCGCCTCCTTCGTATTTTCCTTTGACTGACCAGTTTGTCTCACTGCAAACCAGAGATGTGCATTCAACAGGGTACACTCGACATTTGTTCTGTGAGCTACTCTTATTAAAAGAATAATAAAAGAATAAATAGAAATAAAATGTTCTTTTTTATGAGGTGACGCGGAGGCAATTAAAAGTATCTGCGGAACTCATTTGTTCTCTGTGTTTTGGCGACACTGTGCGGTTTACATTGACATTGCAGTACGAAATAATTGCCCTTATATTGCATTTGGAAGAGACTGAGCCATTTGCTTAAAAACAGCGGCTGAAAGTGTATCAATGCTTTAAAAATTGATGAAGTAAAATAATTTTAATTCTATCCGACGCTATCAAATAATATAGGAGCCATTCCACCAAATAGGTGTCATTGTTGTATAACTTATCAAAATTTCGTTTGGTTTACTAGATTTCTAAAAGATGGATTCGGTTTTTTTCTTGTTACTCACCCTCTTGATATTATTTACATAAGTAACAGGACTGAGTTTTTAGCAAAGAATTAGCAAATACGTGCTAAATAGTGCTAAATATGTGGATTTTTACACTAAACTAATTAGTAACAGGATAATTTACTTTAAATGAGGTTCCAAGATATCATCACAAAATCATCAAATAGAAAGCTTACCTTTGCTCAACCCAAGGCCTTGTAAAGATGTAAGTGATGCAACTTCCTGCTGAAAAACTGACTTAAAGAAATTCCTCAGTTTTACAGGAGTTTTTTTTTAAAGAAAGTATAGATATTTGTGCAAATAAATGTATTTGATATATATACATGGATTTACATATCAATGCAAAAGAAATGTTCTTTGAAAAAGATCTTAATCATTAAATATTGTGGTAAAGTGTAGCATCAGAGATTAGGGACAAGCAAAATATTCAAATTTTCCATGTTTTATGTAGATTTTATCAATATTTTCAATGCTAAATTTGCAATAAGAATAATATATAGTATACACATGCGGATCATATAAACAAACTATCATGAAAAAAAAAATATTTCAGTAACACCACTCAAAGTTAAATTTGTATACATTGATTCATCACAGACTGGTATATTTCAAGCAATTATTTCATTTGATTTTTGATAAATACATAATGAAACCCCCAATTCTCAGAATATTAGAACTGTGTGTAAAGGTTCCACATTGAATCAGCAAATTAAAACACCTGCAATGCATTTAAATGTTCTCTCTGTCTAGTTTTGTAGGCTACAAAACCACGGGGAATACTGCTTACTTGAAAGATACCCAAAAGACGACCATTGCAATCATGCACAAGGTCTTTTTGCATCACCCAAAAAGTCCTTGTAAAAATGACTGTTTACAGAGCCCTGTGTCAAATAACATTAATAGAAAGGCAAAGTGAGTTGAAAAGGGGTAGAAAACGTTTTCGGGCAAAAGAGATAAACTGTTTTAAAAAAATATTTCTGAAGGTAAACAAGTAACAAACTGCTTTATGTTTATTGTAAGTTGCTTTGGATAAAAGCGTCTGCTAAATACATATATTTAGATGTAATTTAAATTATTATTCATTTTTTGAATATAGCTCCAAACAGCATCCTATGGGTTCTACTTACCACACTTCACAGCCTCCAAAGCACTCTACAGGTTTTACTGCATTGCTCTCAGCAGTGTTTTCTGAAATGATCTCTTTTATTATTGGATTTTAATATTCACTTGGACAATGATAATAATGCTCAAAACTGTTCTAAACACCAGGCCGATAATGCGTGGCATGTGCAGGGTGCCACACATTATGGCTGATACGCACTGGATCTAGTAATCAGGAGTTAACAAGGAGTTAAATATTTCATTCATTGTTGTTCGATAAGTTGCATCTGATCATTTCTCTATTTTCTTGGACATCCCCGCCTTTAAAATGGCAAAAGACATCTCTGTTAGAAAGAGACACAGGAGTGAAAACACCAGTGTTGGTTCCATCACTGTTAGATCTTGATGCATTTAAATTAAAAAAAAAATCAAGTTTGTCTTTGATGACAAGTTCGATGGCAACTATGAGTCAGAAACCTGACAGACAAAAAAAACACTCTGGTGAAACAAAAGTACAACATATGAAAGGACTACGCAGAAAGGGGGAAAGTAGGTGGAGAAAAAAAATAACATTTTCATTCAATACAATCTGTGTAAAGAAAGTATTTTGAGTTACGTGCAGAAAGTGTTGTGTATTTAGTTAACTTCATCTCCCAGAATGCACCATGTGTTATGTAACCGGAAGTGTTCCGGTAGCGTGAGATATGATTATGAATGTGAATAGATTGTGTTATCATAATTGAAAAGCACGGTTCATAAACGAATACACGACAACCAGGCAGGGGTTTTCCCTCAAACCTAAACAATAGCAACAATGCGCGAACGCTCTTTGTAATGGTAAAAAAAAGTAAGCAATTGTCCTGCTCTGTTTTCTTTTTATTCTCAAAAAACACCAGTTTTAAATTCTTGCAAAAAGCCTAAAATCCATTCGGACCAATCCATGGCACCCTTTTTGAATCGCACGACTATATATATGGTGGTGCCCGCTTCTGTTATAATAATATACAATTATTTATCTTAATAACTGGACTTTTTGTGTAGTACGAACAGTGTTATTTTTGTGGTCCATCCGTAATTTGTAACACTGCACATAAATTTGGGGTTGAGCGCCTAGAAATCTATTGCAATTGCTCAGAGCATTATATGCGTGGCTTTAGACGCATTTTCAGGGCCGAAACCTGGTGGAAAAAGTCACTGATTTCATATACACGTCAAAACTGGTGATAACTTAGGACTGGTTGGTGTTCAAAAAGTCGATAGGGCCAAATGACTTCAGCTTGTTTGTAACAGTTTGTTTTGCCCATATTTCCAAAAATGGCCTCTTGCTGGGGTCATACTCGAATCTCCTAATCTATATCTCTTCATCTCCAAACTCAAAATTCATGTAATGGACAACAACCTACGAAAAAAAAAGTCAATTGGAGCGAGTTTCCGAAACCGCCAAGAAGTCAGTTATTTTTAACTTTATTGTAAAACTTAAAAGTAAATCCAGGCGCATGAACAAACTCCTAAAGATTTCATGTGATCACCATTAAACTCTTGAGTCTCAACCAAAAGCCTCTGAAATGTTAAATTGTGACGCTTTTTTGACTTTGTTACAGTTTGTACTTGGCGGTCTACTGATTACATATATCTAATTTAGGACTGGTTTTAATGCATAGTGCAACTTGTCCAAAAGAGGAATTGGCGCATGAGGACCTTGATGCTTTTGATTGCTGCTTGCAGTTTTGATATGAATTAAGGATGAATGTGGTCAACTTTTTAAGCAAGCTGTGACGGAACATATTTGCATGTTTAGGACTTTTTCATGCAACTCAAACGTTCTAGTAACTGTAGAACAGTGGCTGCTTACCATGCCTGAGGTGAAAACTGTTGAAAACTTTAGAATATCCCACGTACCCATGAACGGAAAGAACAAGTATTGTGAGGCAGTTTTATTATTCATCTGTATGGTGAAATAGGGTATAAAACTCAATCAACTTTGCCCCAGCTCAACATCTACTGTGGTACAAGGCTAAAGCATACATTTCAAAAGGTAAGGAAAACTATTGTGGGGTCAGCTTTCTTGAATAAAATATATGCAAGCAAGAGTAAAATAAAACACTGCTAAAAATGCTTTTTTAGGTTTACACCACCAGAAAACACTGAATGTGAATAAACAAGCAACTTCACTAATACAGCAACATATACCCTTTCTAGTGACAAAATAAAGAACAAAAATGGGGAGAAAAACATTTAGACACTGATTGCAAAACATGAGTCTATTTATATCTTATGGTAGGTAGAAATAAAATGCCTAAAAAGAAAGAAAGTCTGCTTTGCTCATCAAACTTCTCACCAAACATATCCTTAATTAATTTAATCACTGTTTTTCACAGCGGCTAAAATTGAATTAAAGATGCATCTGTGTTAAAGTGGGAGCTAAACAGGAAAGCAAGAACACTGACACATGGACCTTTCTTGGTTGAACTAGGACCGGGACCTTGACCGTGAGCGAGAGTAAGATCTCGAACGAGACTTCGACCTGGACCTTGACGCAGCACGCTGATCTGCATCGGGTGGCGTTTGCGATCTGGATCGAGAATGAGCTCTGGAATGGTGAGCCTTTTCACTCGCTCTGCCTTCATCACCACTCTTGGAAGCCTCTTGAGATTTAGATCCAGTCTCTCTAGAGACATCCCTGTTGTTTCCAGATCTAGATCGGGATCGAGACCTGGACCGGGAATCAGAGCGTGCTCGCTTGTTCTCCCGCTTGCTCTTTTTGTTTACCGGGCTACGGCTCACGCTGTTATCCCTGGCACGAGCTCCATTGCTGCTCTCCTCCTTTCTTGTGCTCTTGCTTTTCGTTTTCTTGCTGGTAGATCTACTGCGTGATCGGGAACCAGAGGCTCTGGGAAAAAAATAAATAAATAAAAAAATTCATTGATTGAGGTATGCTGGGCTTATGGCCAGGGTCAAGCACAGACTGCAATGTGATTGACTGAAGTCTACCATCTCTCCAAAACCTCATCTACATCTCCAGGAACCTTCAGCTGACACTTCTAACCCTGGAGAAGGTCTCTTTGAACCCCCTCTGAACCACACGCCACTGGAACAGCTTCTTCCCCTCTGCTGTTGGACTGTAGCTAAACATCACAATCCCCTTCCACCCAAAAGTCACTTTACCATGCTCCAGACATAATCCACTATTGATGCAATGACACTCCCTGCCTGAAGATGGCGACAGATGCACACTGTGCCACACAGGGAAACAGGAAAGAAGACAACGAAAGAGAAGAAATCAAAGAACGCATAGAAAACTTCGAGCAGATAGATGTTCAGCTGCTGCTGGCACCCATAGCTTTCAGTTGAAGCATGAAACTTCAGATCGTTGAGAATTCAGATCGTTGTGTAGAGACCTTAAAACAGCCACGTTTTTAATGATTGAGCTGCCCACTAGGGGGCAGTAGTCTCTACTTTGATGTTTGATCTTTGAAGATGATTCTACTACAGCTTCGTCTACGACATCACCAGCGTTTCCAAAAAGTTTTGGGCCATGGCACAAACGGTGAGTGGACAAAGTGATCGCCCCCTGCCTGTTTGTGTTTGTATTATTAATGTTGTTTTGTATGTTTAGTGTTGGATCAAAGTTCATCGTCTAACAAATGTAATAATTTGTAATATAAAGGAGAACAAAGAGAATCAGCTAGAAAACAAATAAATGCATCTGTTTATTGCCTTTTGTTTCAACACTCTTGATTTTTGTTACAAAACATAAAAACCGATTGTTCTTAATTTTTGCAGTGGAAAAAATGTAATATTCATAATTGTATTTTTGGCAAAATTTCAGGTTTGTTGTGGAATTATTGTGTATATAACCCCAGAAGCTGGGGTTGTACTAAAAAAAAATAATATCAAGCTTTGCCACAAAATATTTATTAGAGAAAATTGTAAGGTTGTAAAAAAGTTCAAAAAGTCCCTGGACTTCAAAGGGTTATGTTTAAACTTAAATTGCAAGTGTAATATTTGGGTGCGAATAAATCTAAAATACCAATACAGTGGTACCCCGAGATACAAAATGAATATGTGATATGTACACAAATGTGAACCTTACCTTGCGAGTGAAGCGATGTGTCGGAGGAGGTGAAACGGGTGGCAGAAAACATTATGGCACTACGTATGAACCTTAACTTTCTCAAGATATTTCACGAATTACTGACACAAACACGGTTTCAACACAAGCGAGCGTACTGGAGAGAACGCGTCACAGGGTTTCTCTAAGTTGCACTACAGTAGTGCACTTTCCACATTATAAACGTTATTTCTTTTACAACACCTTGACTAACATTTTTTTATTGTACATTATTGGTATACATAATATACATAATGTTTCGCTTGATTACAAACTGATTTAAAGTGCATCAGCCCCCTTTAGCACTGTCTGCAATGCAGCACAACTTCAGACTTAACAAGTGGATAATAGGGCACAACTGTTGGTGTTTTTCATATCTTGGTATTTTTTCTGTATCTCGCAGCAAAAAAATTTCCCGTGAGACCTTTTGTATTTCAAACATTTTGTAACTCGAAGCACCACTGTAAACCCAAGTAAAATATATGCATCTTCTGATAGAGAAAACAACATATTTTGATATTGCAGAAAAGCAGTATCAAGCAGAATGGAGATTATTTTCCATGACGCTATGCATAACCAGCAATCCCCAACCACCAGGTCATGGCCTGGTACTGATCTCACTTTATATTTTTTTGTAATGTCTGACATACGAAAGGAAACAAAGTGAACAGAAAAACATTGTGAAGTAAATAACTTTGCTTAAATTTCTCTGAATGTGCGTTCTGTGCAAATATATTCATCAAACCATAAAAACACAATTTACCTTGAGCGGCTACTGGCTCTGCTGTGGCTTCGGCTCCTGCGAGACCTCCTGCTCCTAGAACGTGACCTGGAGGATGAACTCTCGTTAGAAACAAACTTTACACACCATTGAAACATTTGAGCAACTGGACATTCTTCAGTCACGGCTAAGGACTAAGTTTTCAATTCTGAAAAGTCATGATTTGATCAGATTCACTATTTTCTCTGTTATTGGTTCTTTTTTATACAAATTATACAAATGCACATTTTATTTGTTAGTGTCTTTCAACCCACCAAAGGACACCTCATAAGGAGCCAGACTAATACAAATATCTTTGAAGGCAAAGAGATCCTATTTCAACAGTTGTGCTTACAGACATGATATGTCACTACCATAACAATCAAAACTGGAGGGAGCATTGCATAAAAAAAAATCTATCCACACACAAAAATTAAAGTATTCATAAAGTATTAAGAGGAAAAGGAACTGTGCTACAATTCCAATAGAACATTAGCATTCCTGACAAAATAATACAAGACCAAGCTGTGGAGCAGGAGCGGGGTCCTTTATTTCTCCACTTCAACACGTTTAAAGGCATTACATTTACTATGACTCACCTAGCATTAAAACCAACTCTGAACATTTTAAGATCCACCGGAGTATCATTTTACTTTCTAAATACCTGGAGGGACTACGGGAGTAAGAGTGTCTGCGTCTGGCTCCAGGTCGGTCTTCAATGAGCCGAATTTTCCTCCCATTAACCTCGGTGCCGTCAAGTTTCTCCAACGCTCTTTTCATATCGGAGTACTGTCTGAACTCGATGACCCCCTCATTCTTACGGCCCTTGTTAGCGTCGGCATACGTCACCTCACCAGCCTGGCGCATGTAGTCCTGAAATCAAATCAGACAATTTCTCTAAAGCAGAGGGCACCTAAAACTAAGCAATTATAACCACTTAAAATTTCTTTGTAATAAGCTTCACATTTTAATATGGCAGGAACGCTTGAACTACTTCAGTTGTGTGTAATGAATCTAAAGTATTTAAAAGTGTAATATTTATTAGTACATTACAGAAAATAAGTAACTTTATCAGGACCTGTATTTTTACTCTCTATCTGTACTTTGCTTCCCAGGGAAACAAAAATAAATGTTACTTCTCCAAGAAATCCTGAAATACGGGTTCAGACTGATTGTCATAAAAGATGCTTTCACATTGAATGATCTGGAGCAGCATTCAGTCGTGCTGAATTCACTGTGATGATGTAGACATTCCACCTTTTGAACCTCATCATCCCCTGAGCCAATCATTGTTCTGTTATTTTAGTTTATAAACAGAATCTTGTATTTTATGTCTGTTTTGTATGATATGTGAATTGTGTATGCTCTATTTTAGATTTTGTATGTGTTGTAATGTGTACGTTTTTGTATAAGATTTGTAGATGTGGTGTAACCTGATTGGCTCCCCAGGATCAGTCCACTTTCCAGGAAAAAGGGGACATTTGCATCAGTAAAAGGCAACGTGTGTGTATTTGCAGTTTATCATGATGATTGTGGCATTCCATGATATTAATTTATTAATGTGTAAATGTGTATGACTTTTTACCCAGTAGAGGATTGTTTTGATTGTGTGCTATGCTTATGTTGCTTGTAGCTGTTTAATCAAGTAACCCCATTGTTGGTTTCACCTAATAATAGGAAGAGTATAAAATGGCTGCCATTAGTCTGTACAAAAGGGAGGGGCGGTGAGCATGGTGAAGCCATATCAGAGCTCTGTAAATTTAGAGCTCAAGAAAAAGACCGAGAGAAAGAGTTTTCTTTTGGATTAGCTGGACTATACAATCCTGAATGGTACTGCCCTGATCGGCTATTAGTTAGCATAGGGTTGCTTCGCTCAAGTGAGTTTATTGAGGTTTTTCTATATTGTATTTTCATTTTGGTTTTGTTAGGCCAGTATTTGTTTCTTTAGCTGATTTTTGATTGTTTATTGGGTTGTTTTGTTTGTTTTCACGTGTGGCTCACAATAAACACAATGCACTGCAAACTCCTGACTCTGGACCTCTGAATTTTAATATAAGACCCTCGGAGAAGATCACACTACATGACATTCACACAGCACGATAGATCGGCGACAGAGGATTTCACACTGCAAGACTTGTGAAACAGATGCATTTATTTGAGACAGAATCACAGAGAACGAATGATAATCAAAAATGTGAGCACTAAAGTTTTTATGTAATCTTTTGGGTCCAAATAGACTGAAAAGAAGCCCCCTTTTAACCTAAATGACTTTATATTGCCATCTTTATCTTTATATCTCCTCACGTTGCCCTGAATGTGGCTCTCTCATTGGATGCAGGTGATCACAGACATAATTTCAGTCGGAACACATTTCACACTGCACACCTGCGACTCGCTGACTGATCCAGATATTTAGCATGTCAGATACCTCACTAGTCTTTGGTACTTCACACAGTGTGATGACCTATGCATGAGCTCCGATCTGCCTGATATTCTGGCCAGGTGCATTCGATTGTCTGCCTGATGTTGGCCCTGATTTTGAGTCACAGTCTGAAACCGCCTTAAGGTGAACCAATCAGAATGCGACTTCAAGATTCTTCTAAGAGTTTCAAGAAAACTGTATGTAAAGCATCAGATGTTTGGTCAACAATTCATGAATGTGACGTCTAAGGCTGAGACTAAGGGTGCTTTCTTTCAAACTAGAGTTCATTTTAAAAGAGAAAATAACTCTACTTTTGGTGGACAAAAATATTTCAAGACCTGCTCAAGAAGGTGGTCTCGGAACGACTCCAAGCAAACTCTAGAGCTGTTTGTTTGCAGTGAGAACATGATCGAACTCTGATCCAACCTAAACAAAAATATGCTTTTTCAACAAATACAGCCACCGTGTTCGCTTAAGTGTGGCATTGCGGGTTGGCATTTGTCTGTACATGGCAGCTCACGGTCATACTTGGAGTAGTTTGTAATTCGAGCATTGTTTGTTGCACCATATGCGATTAACTACAATGATTAAGACATTGTCCCAGTCTACAGGCATTGCTTACTTCCTTATGCTCGTCCATTTTAACCAATCGAAAAGCAGTTGAAACACGTGACCAGTGAGTGGCGCGTATGATGTCACATGGCTGTATTTTCAAGTAGCGCGGCGGATCAGTGTAAGTGTGGACTAAAATGGTAGCCAATTGCCACAATGCAGTTGCTCCTCTTGGCCCAGATCAAATTAAACAAACTAGATGTGTGAAAGCACCTTTAACATCTTATTGAGGTGATGGTTCATCTTCCACCAGGACAATGACAAGACATTGAAAAAATGGGATCAGGACAAGTAAATGTCCTTGAGTGGGCAACACCGAGCCCAGATTTCAATTGAACATCTCTGGAGAGACCGAAAATTGCCTGAGCACCTACACTGCCCATTAACCTGAAGGCACTTGAGAGGCATTGCAAAGAGAAAGAGAGAAAATTTCCCACAAATAGATTTGTATACTAAACTCTTCGCGGACATTTGATTTAAAAAAAATAATAACATTGTTATTTGAGGCTGTTAACTCCAGTGCTATAAATACTTTCAAAGCCCAGTATATTTAAATAGTTCCACCCTGTAGAACAGACACATCCAACTGCAACAGATGATCAAAGTGGGAAACACTGATGTATATTGGCTTAATGTTCAGTAATTTTCTTTAAAACAAATGCAAACATATTTTAAGTCGTTGATTTATGTAAATAACGCATAGTGTCGCTCAAAGAGTTGCTAGCAAGATACAGAGCACATGCTCACCTTAAGGTCCTGCCAGCTGCATCGACTAGAGAGATTTTCCACAATCAACCTGTAATCGGTACGAGTGGGAGGCCCGTACCGCTCACCTCCTCCGCCTCCACCTCCTCCTCCACCACGGGTGTATCGATTACCTTTGAAGTGATGAGAATTAATGTTATACACGTTTTGGGTGATAAGTCAGAAACATCCCTTTAAAAAAAACATGAATTACACAAAGATTATCCAGTTTAAAGAACAAAATTAAAGATGTGGTTTGAGAAACTAGAGAGTTCTAAATTACAAATTTAATTTCCAACTTATAAAGGGAGAGATAATGTCAACCAAATATTTACTCACCTTCAAAATCATGGAAATATTACAGGTTTGGAATCATAAGAAGGTGAATAAATAAAAGCAGAATTATCTACTGAACAGTGTTTTAAAAAAAAGAAAAGAAAATATTCCAGGAGACATAATACTTACGCTGTATTACAGTTAAGAGATAACAAATGACAAGCACCTAAAAACAACTCAACCCACATCTCCTAAATCCCTTGGTATCCTCACCACCTGGCTTAATGGGAAAAGCAGTCCTCTTTCACATTGGCTCGAGTTAATGGTCTGCCCAGGGCGCGGTTTGGTCAAAGAGCCACACGCATGGGAAGAGGAACACCATGGCCAGCAAAAGGGACAGGCGGTCAGACTCTTTTGATAAAACATTGATGGTTAAAGTTCTATTTTTTACTGAATTAATCAGTTTTTAAAAAAGAAACGGTACATGAAATCAACTCAAGTCTTGTAACAATTGAAAACTCATTGTGAGGGTGACCCTTCAAACAGGGGTAAGTATGGTTGGGTCACTGTGCTGCTGTTTTTGCCCTGTTTACAGTCAGGAGTGAGCTATATGAAGGCACACAGCTCATCATTGCAGTAAATAAGTGAAGGGTTTAGTCACATTTCATGACTAATATCTACAGTTGATCGTGACCAGCTGTTGATACGTGCACCACTACATGCTCTTTAAAACATGTACTATAGTCTTCACACTTATACCTCTAATAGAGCTGGAGGAGGTGTCGTCACAGGAGCTGCGGCCATTTTATTTGTATTCCTATTTTGGGGTTAAATATTAACAAAATAAACAACTACATAATAATCAAATGGAATAAAATGCCAAAAATAATGCAGTTAGTTTTAGTTTCCATCAGGTATCCATGGCAACACGCTACAAATATGGCGGACGCTATGATGTCACTCTTCCAGCTCTATAGTTAAAAACCAATCACTCTTTTTCCAGTAAATGATAGAATTGTTAGCTTGTAATAAAATGAACAAAACTTATCTACGATGACAAGTGTAAACAGGGCCTTGGTAATATTTCAATGACAGACCCTTCTGAAGAATCACCCACCATTAACATTCAAATGATTATTATCCAGACCATAAACACACAGAACACTTGTACTACACACAAATAATAGGCTTCTCAGACAGAGACAAGATACATTTAAATTCATTCTTTTGACTCATTTCCGGTCAGTTTTGCATTTTGCCATGGCCCTCAACACATAGAGAGTAGCATTAGGTTGAATAACGATCAAAAGTTACAGCAACTTACACATGATGGCACATCAATGCACTCTGTGGCAAGAAGGTTTGACTTTTCTCACAACATGGAAGAAAAAGTGACAGGTCTGCCTCCCAGGGGTGGGATGTAGCAATGAAACAATCCATCAGCAAGCCTGCTATGTTCTCAATTGTGTATGGATAAACAGTAGAAGCACTGCTGGACCCATGTCTCCATGATAGTATTGTTATGTATCTGGGAGAAAATTGAGAGCTTGTCACTTGGCGTGGGTTTACTTCACTGATTAGGGTCTCTGGCATTGTTAACTTTAGTGATGACGGTTTCTCTGTTTTCCAGGTTGTGGCTGGTGAGCCGCCTGTCACAGATCTCCTTAATTAAGTGGGCCACATAGAGATGAAGGGACTTGCCCTAGGTTTACCTGGCTTGATTGACCCAGTGAGGCAACTCTCCCCGTGGGAGTAGTAATATGTAGCTTACCCGTGTAGCTCCCCACGTAAATTGGAATTGCAAGTGTGGGCTGGAACTGAGGCCATATACACACACACACACACACACACACACACACACACACACAACAAAATAAAAAAAAAAAATAAATAAAAAACATTTTTTCTTTCCTTTTTTTTTTTTACAAAACAAAAACAAAGCATCCACACGGACAGTCAAACCCTCCTGAAACCATCTGACTGAAGGGGAGTGGCACCAACCACGGGGCTAGACACTGTATTACCAAATATTTAGGACTAGCAATAGATTTCACATTGAATTTATTACAATTAAACATGTAAAGGATTTACAATTTCAAATCCCCGTTCATCTAATATGGTCGGTCAGCCCAGCTAAATTTATGTTGGAGCAGGATTCGACATTGCATAGGCATATATTTCTAGTCTACATGTGTCGCAGGCATTTGAATAGAATCCAACAGAAACTTTTTCCGGAAGTGTGTCGACATACCTCCAAGAGGTATTACCTTCCAAGAGTTTGTGAGTAAACTAATTGTGACATACTGATCAACTATAGAGTGTACCAAAATCTCCACCTGAGAAGCCATAAAAATCATAATAAACTGCATGGACAATTCATCAACTTTATATACTATGACAAATAAACAATGAGTAACTCACTTCTCCCAGGTCGGCCGGCCCCATCTCGACGCTGTCCTATAGTGTGCTCCACTATCACTCTTTTCCCGCAAAGATCTTTTCCATTCAAATCATACACAGCATCATCTGCATCTCTGGGGTCATCAAACTCCACAAAGCCATACCTACAGACAAGGAGAGATATTTAAAAGGTTCCTGAATTGCTTTTTATTTGATTTCTAATATACCATTATGTCATTCTAATATTTAATATGTTTGGTCCCTGATTATCAAAATCAAAATATTGAACCACACCATAGAGTTCACAATACATTATGTTCTTGGCAGTTTAATACATTGTGCCATGTTATATTTTATACGTTGTGCTCTAAATTCATAAGTAGTGAGGCAGATGATGGAGGTAAACAAAGGTGTTTTTAATATGGAAACGTTTTGGCTTTTGGAGACATAAATGGTGCAAACAATAGTTATTATTATTAGTAGGGATGCCACAGTACTGGTTTTATACCAAACAGTTCGGTTCACCCTCCTCAGCTTGATACGTGTTGGCGAAACCGTGGTTTTTCAGTTTCTCACTGGAATAACTTCTGTATGTATGTATTATTATTATTATTATTAGTTTACGCAAAAAGGTGACAGATGAAACACGAGCACTCACCTGTGCCATCTTCAGACAGCTGTTCCTTGTTTCAGAAGTAACTTTTGCCTGTTTTAATCATTCTCTTTATGCACTAATCCGCTCTCAGCTGAAGAAGCACGTGCCCACCTTGCTACAATGGTTTATTGTTTTGAAAGTAAATCAATTTTGTAGATCTGCCTGAATGTTTGATTTAGCAAAATAAAGTGAATTCTATGAACGCCCATCATGTGTTCATGCGATCCATACAAATAACAATTTAAAAAAAATAAATTATATACATTTGCTAAGCCATCAGAACCGAACCAAAAACTGTGGTTAAAAACCGAGGTACATACCGAACTGTGAGCTTTGTGTACCGTTGCATCCCTAATTATTAACAATAGCATTTTTTTACTGATTTGAGTATATGTGTCTATTACACCCTCCCACAATTAACTATTTTTTATTTGTTAGACCAATTTATGATTTTCTGAACAAATGTTAATTTTTGCAATGGAAAAGCGAATGCAAGGCTTGAATCTTGTTTTGACACTCAATCTCAGGAAGATCAAAGCACACCCTCTATAATGAGCACTGACCTTTACTGCCATCTTCTGGTGGAATATAAAAAAGCTTTTTAATGCGTGTTTTTCATATTGTGGTGAACAGTGCTGGCACGCAGAATATTATTGCTTTAACTGCTTTTTTCCTCAGTTTGACTGAATGCCTAAACTGCACCCCCAATCCACATTTTCCCCGTTTTATGTTTATTAAAGCTCATATTTATTAAGCTAATTTCACCATGCCACCAAATAATAAATTGGGTTTTAAGTTTTTAATCAAAACTTTAAATCACTGGCTCATATTTGTGGCATTTTGGGGATCAAGTAAAAGCTTTGAGGTAAAACTTCGAATAAATGTGTTCGGTGCATACTAAGTAACGTTAGTGACCTACCGCGAAAAAAACGGTGCATTTAAAAGTACTCCATCATGTTCAGTTTTGTTACATTCATTATCAGTGTTACTTTATATTTGTGGGAAGTTACATCATTCAAAAAAATATGTAAATTAATATACACATTATGATCTAACATGCATTGTTTGCGATGGAGTCCAGTAGCGTTCGAATAACTAACGTCAGGGTTTACCAACATTTTAATGTACGAGTGTCCACGAAGTAAAATACTTTTTAATGTAACGTCTGTATTAAATAGTTGTTTTTAAGATAATGTTGTGTAATACGCCCCAAGAGCCGAAAGTATCGTTAAATGTAAAATATTTAGAAGGAAAACGAAGAAGCTCACGCTCCAGGCCAGCGTGGAAACAATGGGGGTTGTCGTTAGCCATGACAGCTAACCACGCTAGCAACCATAAAAATAAATTTTCACAAAACGATAAATTTTAACGAAGACTTTATTTGAGTGAGAAATTGCATTGGCATTTAAAGTCAAAACACAGACTCTTGTTGATTTATTGTGTATATGAAAGCAGACGTTTCAACGTCTAAACGACCCAGTGGCTGTTTCGGCTGCACATGCCTTTCCCGCATAAAAAGCAAGCGTTACTTACCCATTTTTTAGGTCAACTTCGAGTATCTTTCCATAACCTTTAAAAAACCTCTCCACATCTTTCTCTTTTGCCCGATAGCTCAATTTTCCTATGTAAACCCGAGACATTTTCCCGACGCAGTGGCAGAGTGAAGAAACCAGCAACAATAAACTTGACTTTCAAAATACGTGTACCAGAAAAAAATATTTTAAAATAAAAGTCCCAAGTTTTACCCTAACGTTACAACAAAATACAGTTAAAATAAAATATTTAAATAAAAATAACCCTAACCCTAACACTAACCAATCTTTAAAAATACATAGTAAAAATGCATAAGGCACAAAAATGCCTAAAATGAAACTACAAGTATGGTTGGGAAAAATACTATGAAAAATAATTTAGGTGAGAAATGGCAATAGTAATTGTTAAGTTATCAAAGTGTTAAGAATAATTTAGATTTCCACACGTTTAAAGACTGCCTTGACCCTTGCGCCTAAAACGTACAGAATGGCAGTGTTCGCAGTACTTTTTTTATTTTATTAAACAAATGCATATACAGGCTAAATGTCAAGTACACATGTGAGATACTGCACATGCAGATACTGATGCATGAAATAAAGAATAAAGAACAAAACCTAAATGAGCAAAAAATAAATAAATAAAGTTAATGTTATTAGATCTAGAAGTCCAAGAATAGTTCAAGTTCGGCAGTTTGCAAAAGATTTACAATGTTTTACTTCTTCATACATTTCACAGCATCAAAAGTAAGTTCCTTTTTAAAGGTGACTGTTGGCGTTACTTGATGACAAACGAACAAATAAAGAGAATGTGTATTTCGTGACCTTTATTTTTTGGACGATGATGTGTGGCTAATAAGATTACAGAGAGTGGTTTTCTTGGTTTTATTTATGGATTTGGGTCCAGCACTTCAGACGCAAGATTCTACGCACACTTTTATAAATGAGACCCCTGGATGTGTATACTTTTTTCTTTTTTGAGTATACAACTTTTTGATATAATGTAAAACTAACTTGACATGTACCTCCCATAAAAATGGGAACTTCATTTATATTTCTGCATTGTGACCCTATGCATAGCTCCTGCACATGCAGCCCATCCGCAACATCACTTCATAAATGCTATATGGCAGTTTTACTGTGTGCCTTTCTGTTGTTCTGACCTCCAATCGAAGATTGGTTTAGTTACCTCCATCTGATGGTTATATTTCTGGACTTTTTCTGTCAATTGCTCAGTAATTTGCTCCTTGCTATGCTCATGGCAAACTATCTGATATGTACACAATTGCTCTGCTATCTGGAACAGAGATTAAGCACAATTTATACTTTCCCATCAAGCCTATGCCAACACCCCGGCAAAGGAGATGATCGGATATGTATGACATCACTCCAGAAATGCTCAGCAACCAAATATTCACACCCTTAAGTGGATTGTCTGCGATGGACTGCCAACCTCTCCAGGGTGTACCAGTCTCCCAACCCTCGCCCGGTGTGCAGGTAGACCCCCGTGACCTGGAAAAGGCAATAAGCGGCTTGGAAAATTAATAAATAAGTGGATTGTCAAAAAAATGTGGACAAGATTCACAAAGAAGGGACTGCAGCTGGAGTCAGAGTTTCAGCTGATGTATTTCTTGTGTGAAACCTTTGTTTATAGATTCAATGTTTGGAAAATAAAACAAAAATGAGCATTAGATCCTTCTAAATTACTGATATATGTGACAAATAATACCAATTTGTTTGATATTTGCTATACCAATTTGATATTACAATAAGAAAAAAGGCAGGATGAATGGGGAAATGAGGATGAACACTTTTATTCTCGCAGTGCAGTAAGCATTTTCTTCTCATCAAATGTATATTTAGCATATTTTTGCAATTGTATACATACTAATATATATATATATATATATATATATATATATATATATATATATATAGAGATATATATATATATATATATATATATATATATATATATATATATATATATATATATATATATATATATATAAAGTATATATATATATATATATATATATATATAACACTGATAAGAAATAAAAGGCACATATCAAAGGAATAAGTAACATCATGAATGAATCGGAATAAATACACACTCACATCAGAATCCTCAGTACCAAACAATACAGTTACCAAAAGGTTGATGGTAACAGAAATAAATACAAGAAACAAAGGTGGCGGTTACACAATGCAACATCTTTTAAACATATTCCCTCACTCTTATGTTCCGTTATAAATAATGCTCATCTTTCGTACCAATGCAGCACAAGCGCACCTCTACTACAAACACACCAACTGTTCCTATTTTTTGCAAGCTGTTAAGAATTGTTTAACCAAAAAGCAAAGCGTTTGTTCTTTATTGTTCAAAACACGTTACTTTTTTGAGAAACATCTTTAAACTAATTTATGCTCTTTAACATTTGAAACAGTTTGACCCCCCCCCCCCCCCCTCCAACGCCTCCAAAAACCATGGCATTAAAAAATACCTTTAAAAAAAAAAAAGAATGATGTCTGGCACCAAAGTGACCATCAAATGAAGAAAACTAAATTGAATGTGCAAACTCCATTACTTCCATTAGGGCCAGAGCCTTGCAAAAAACACCCCTGCTCCTGATCCATAATACAGGTCTATAGCCATGGAAGCTGGGTTGGAAGTGAACTGTGCAGAAATCTGGCCCTGCAGGATTGAGCTTGGTACACTTGTTTGAAAACGAGGGATTATATGATTCCCAAGCGGGATGTAGCGCACATTATCTCAGCAAAAAAAAAAAAAAAACGTGCTCTGAAACATCGACGATGTGTAGACGTCAACCATTCCCTTAATAAGACAAGTAGCGGACCTTGGAAGAACAAATAAATTAAAGGTAAAATATGAACAAATCAAAGAAACTGGAAGTGTTTAGTCTTCTGTTCCACTCGGTCCAGGACAGATGTGTCTGTTTGTGCTGCTTTCCCATATCGAGACCTGCAGAGTGGCTCACTCTCTGCTGTACTGCAAGTAAAGAATATCACGTGACTCCAGAAAAATAGACTTTGACCTGGTAAACATCTCAGAATACTCTTATTGCACAGTGGGTGGGACAGTGGGACAAGGGGCTCGTACTCTTCTGATGTTCCACCTCCAGTCCAGTAGGAGGTGGTGACAAACAAATGGCAAGCTGTGCACAGGGGCAATTTACAGTCAAATGGGTCATGTGCAGAGTTCTTCCAAGTCCTAACAGAGCAGAAGTGAATCATCATCACTAGATTCTGTTTTTGCTATAGCCTCCAGACAAGCATCTGGGACTCGTGCCGTGTGGACAATTCCACAGTGTTCACAAGAACCATCTCTGCCTGAGAGTCGACCGCTCAGAGGGACAACAGCAGAGGCCTGCTGGGGGCCAAAAGTCTGCTCCAGGCCTTGTTCCAGTAGTGGCCTGATACTTTCATCACAGTCCATCGAACCAGTGTCAGAGACCGGAATGAGCAGCTCCACGTCGTCATCTTCTTCACCCCTGACACCCGTGCAGCCCACACTCCCTTGCTCCAGCTGCCGAAGAGGGCTGTGATTCTGCCCAGTGCCACTCGACCCCCCATCTCCAGAGGAGCTGAAGGAGAAGCGAATCCAGCGCAGACTTCGGCTGACCCGGTTTATTGCACTGAAGAAGGGGCTTCTTGTAGTAGTATTGATGTTTGTGGTAGAACAAGGAGTTCCAGTTATTCCCGAACTTTCTGAGATACTTTCAGAGATGCTGTTTTCTCGGCTGACCAGAGGGGCAGAGCTTGCACTCACTGAAACAATGGCCTCCACAGCAACTGTTGGGGCAGTTTTCTGTGGCAGTGGTGCCATCAGGCCTCCAACAGCTCCAGGAACATCTCTGCGGGTAAAGTGGTCACTTTCAGTGTCTGTGTCATTTGAGTCCAAAGGCAACAGTCCACGGTGAGGGCCGAGCCTCTCCGGCTCGTGTGCAGGGGTGTGGCCAGTGGACCCATCTTCTGTGTCGGCAGAGACCAGTGCAAGAGAACCGGATCGCCGTGAACGTGTAAAATTAAACAGGCGTCTCCAGATGTTGCCATGGCGTCCTGTTGTTGGAAGCCGGATGGAAGTAAATCCCAACTGAGAACGAACTGCCAGTCGTAGGTTTTCCAAAACCGACGCCTGAGAATAAAAAGAAAATAGTGTTCAGTTAACACCTTTCAGTTCTGTGTTGGGATCACAGGATTGAACACAATTATGCAATTAGGGCTTGAGCACCAAATGTTGCGTAGAACCCCATTGTAATTAAACAACGCATTTTTGTTTCGCGACATTCGGTGGATTTTTGAAGACCCAAATGTCCTTGAAAAGTCACCAAATGTCACAGATAGGTCAGAGCTGGTATAAATTTATGTCTGATTGTGGTTCGAAAAGTGGGAATGGCAAAATGGCTCTATAGCGCCACCTTACATGTTTTAGCTTATGTTGCGCTCTCAGTTTGTCATACGCAAATGAACATTTGGTACACATATGTATGGTACCAAGCCTTGCATTCAAGTAGCATGGATCAAGTTTCCAAAACACACAGGATGTGACCACTTTTGCTTGTGTGGTACTTCCAAATCCAACATGAAGTTAGTTATTTTGATTTTTTTTTGTTAAATAACAGGCCTTTAACAAACTACTCAGAGAGATTTCATGCGATCAACAAACTCTGGCAGTCTCATCTACCAGAAAACATTTCGTCTCCTTAGCACCGTATGATGTGGTTTTCGTTAATAAATTTGCATGTATCGTTCAGTAATTTTAACAATTCTAGGTTCATACGTCTACACACTGGCCACCGACAGCTGATGGTGCTGAAGCCCTTTGATCTTGAATATCTATTATAAAACATCTTAATACATTATTAGAAAGCTGGGCAAGAAATGGTGCAATGGTGCAGTGTTTCCCCCATCATCCAATAAGAGGGGCACCATTGTTTTACAAATATGCCAAAGAAAAAATGTAAAAAAATAGTTCCTTAGCTTGAGGACGCAAGGCATATTTGGCAAGTATAGAATGCAAACTAGGCGAGTGGTCCATGAAAGTGCTCTGAAGCCGGGAAGCAGGTGGAGGTGGGGTACTTTTTTCACTCAATAGCTCACTGGATCTATGAATGGTCAGCAAAGACAAGTTTGGGAGGACTGCCTGCACTCGGGTGGCTAATTGACATCCCGCTCTTGCTGAAGTTCATCAAAATGCCAGATTCATGTTAATGGTTGATGGACCAGAATCAGTCAGAATTATGGGGGATCATCAGCCCCTCATCACGGCAGATATCATACCAAAAGCAGCACAGGTAATAACAGCTTAATTACGGGTAAAAGCTGGTGAATGTCAGCATCAACAAACTTCATGGTGGAGAAAAAAAGATTTGATTCGTCTAGTTTTAGCATTCTGTTCTCTCAAATCACACGTACACTATAGACAGAAAGTAAATGGGAGAGAGAAAAGGAAGAGGCCGGGAAATGAGCCTTGAGCTTGGGATTCAAACCCAGGTCCCCCTGCACAGCCCTGCTAAACATGTTGAGCTTGATAACCGCTAAACCCCTTTAGCTTCTCTTAGCTTTTTAGTGTAAACAAAATAAATAAACTGCTATTGTTCAAGTACAAGTGATGCCTCACTAATGGGGAATCCTTCTTGTAATACATCACAAAGTCCATCTCTTTATTTTAGTTGTATTGTTCCCTATTCCAGTGCATTTGCACAGGTTTCACAGGTTTTTGTTTTCTTCTCGAGGTTTAATATCTAAATACTTCACCTGGTTTCCTGAACAGACAGGAAAATCTTCTACTGGGGGAATCAGTCCCTGTGCGATCAGCTGTCCATAGGAAGGAGGGGCTTCTCTTCTCAGAAGTTCTGCTTCCACTCTAGACAGCTGAGTCTCAAACGACCTGAAAGATCAAGGAAACAATTGTTATTTCTTATCGGTTGCTTGCCAAAGCTAGGATTGTAACGGCTCACTGAACTGCATGGATCACTTCCCAGAGATTGGCAAGCACGTTTTTTTAACTTGCTGATTTAGTTAGTGTTTCTTAACAATAGTGGAGGGAAGACAACCTTCTGCTAATATAGTTTATAACAAACAAACTCCCGGGCAGGTGTCCTCATTCCTCACCACGGCGCTTTTTTTGTGTGTGTGCACACCACGTTAATAAGGAGAATGCATTTGCAGCAGTTTTAGAGCACCTTTGCTCTCAACTTCCATCTGAACTCATAATAGTTCAGGGCATCTTTGACTAATTTACAATTTGCTCTATTAAATTGTCAATATATAAATTATTGACTTTTACAGTGCTACCTCGAGATGCGAATGATACGTTACAAAAAATTATTTTTTTTGTAACGCATCATTCGTTAAAAAGACACGAAAGGTCTCTCGAAAAATATTTTCATTCAGTACACGAACAAAAAAAAAATTCCAAGAAATTTAAAAAAAAAAAGTTGTGCTTTATTTTATGATTGTTAAGTTCGACATCGTGCTGCACTTCCAGGTCCTAGCTCTCCACTCTCCAATTGACAGAGAAAGGTGCTGAAACATTTTAAATCAGTTTTAAATTGAGCGAAACATTATGTATAGATTAGCAATAATGCGCAATAACAAAAGTTAGAGTCAAGATAAAAGAAATGACGTTTCTAAAGTGGAAGATGCTGTTCTGTAGCGCCACAGGAAAAACCCTGTGGCGCCTTCTCAGAATCTCTCTCTCCATCCCTTCACACAGTTTCGGATGGTCTACGCATGTGCTTGAAACCATGTTGGTAATTTGTAAAATATCTCGAAAGTTAACTTTTTACCACATTGCCTCACTCACAAGGTAAGGTTTCACATTTGTGTACATATTTCGCTTTTATTTTATTCTGTTTAATTATCATTTAATACATTAACAATGTGTAGATTTAAGAAAAGTTACTTGACTTTTTTTGTTTTTGTTTATTATACATAAAAAAAAAAAATCAAATTTCCCCAAAATCTTTCCAATCTTGCCAAGTCCAGCCGTGCACCCCTTTGAGATTATTGGCCACCTCATACTTCTGGGTACAGTACAACATATCTGATCGTTCCACCCTTGTGTATCTTGAAGCGCTCAAAATTGCACAGAAAAACACAAGGAGTAAACTGTAACTGAAAACAACCTGAAGAAAACACACAGTAGGTGTAGGGTTATGGTTCATTGCTAATGCTACTTTACTAGCGTTGAAGCCACAAACAGAAGTGAATAATTTAGGGGGCGTGGCTGGACAGGGCACACATGGCTCGCCCCTTTTTCTGCACGCCAAAGATCTTTCTTATGATGTGATAACAGTGGTAAGTCAGCTCTGAGCCATCGTGAAACACACAAAAAACAAAACAACAACTTTGTTCACAGTATAGGTAACTTTTGAAAATCCTACAAAATCGTAATGTCATTAATTTAATGCATCACCTCTACTCTAAGACTTACAACAGTCTTACCTGCGCTCAAACATCCGAAGTGAGTAGAGTTTGCAGGTGCAGCCCAGAGCGATCACCAGTAACAGGCCACAAATCAGACTTCCTATTACCGCAGCAGTAATGACTCTTGTGGGTACAATTACAGGGCAACTTTCTTCATCACTTCCATCTCCACAGTCATCTTGAGCATCACACACCCAGCTTTCAAAAACACAGCGGTTATTCCTGCAGTGGAAATTTCCTGGTTGGCAAAAGAAGCAGTTCTTCTCATCAGAGCCGTTTGGGCAGCGGTTTTGGTAGTTGCATCTGTCTGAGCGCGGATAGCAGGCCCCATTTCTTGAGCATGGGAACTCGTCTTCTTGGCAGTTACTGCAGTTGAGCTCATCTCTGCCATTGGGACAGTGCCAGTATCCATCGCAGCGTTGTTGTTCAGTGTAGCAACCCCAGTTTCCACCACATGGGATTTCCCAGGGCAGGCAGAACCCGTCTACTTGATAAGTAACGTTAAACCCCCGAGCTGCATTGATTTTATCAGCGTAAAAGTGTATTCGAAGCTGCCCTGAAGTGGAAACCACGGCAACTGGGGCACGGGAGTCAAAGGCAGTCAACACACGCAACAGGCGCCTAGGGTTCTCTTCTAAACCATCGTACACTTTAACATAATCGCCATAGCCTGTACCATCCAACTTAAAGTCCATGAAGCGCAAGATAACTTTTCGGTGGTCACCAGTGTCGATCAGCCAGGTACAGTTACTTCCGGGTGGATAAAAGTCGGGATAATTGGGCGAGCTGAAGGTACCATAGAAATTGCGCAGCCATTCACCACAGGTGGGCACATCACAGTCAATCTCATCCCCCAGGTCCTGGCAATCAATACTGCCGTCACATTTCAGAGACTCTGGGAGACAGGTGTATACACGAGTGTAGCGTGAGAGACAGGGGAACTGGTTGAAGGCACAGGGCTGGAAAGAGAAGAATGCTGATGGGTTCGGCTGTATGCAGAGCTCCTCGTCAGAGTTGTCCCCACATTCATCCATGGCGTTGCACTTCCATGACTCTGGGATACACTTCCCATTAGCACAGTGGAACTGATCAGGCTTGCAACTGGTTTCTTCAGTTTTCCCTGAAAAAGAAGCGATAACACATTTTTTAAAAGTTTGACTCCATTAAATCCCAGCATTTCCGAACAGTTAATCAAGTGACAAAAGTCTTCAACATATAATATGAAAAAGTATGTTGGACTCGTAGCTTTCAGCTTGTATGAACTATTTTGTGGAACGTAATCAATATCGCTGTGCATTTGCACTCAACTGCACATCAATATCACATTTACATCCAATCATTGTGGAGGAGGCCAGACGGACACCACACAAGACTCATTGGCAGTATTTAATCACAGCAAAGGAAGACGGAAAAACAGTTAGGGGTCAGAATTTCTCTTAGTAACCAAAACATGTCTCTAAAGAAGCTTGACTCACATGCTCACAGCTTTTTTTTTGGCATTTTAGAGGAGCATGGTTATTTACGATGGCATAAAAGGGTGAGATAGATTAAGCAATGTGAATTTGTGTATTTTTGCAATAAAATGTCGCTCCCTGTTTAAGTTAGAAACAAGGTTAGCTTCATATTCAGCATCTGCTCACTAGTGACACCCAGTAAAAGCAGTCAAATACATTTATCCTGAACCAATGACTTATGAGCAGACATTCCTATTTCCCATGATTTTTTGACAAATAACCCAAAGCATGAAATTGAAAAAAAAAAAAAAAAAAAAAACTAAAACCAAGAATTTCAAAGTATTTAGGCACACTCTAAAAACAAAAACAATAGTGTATGCTTTATTTGTAGGGTGACGCCACCGTTGCCATGGTTACTTGTTAGAGTGACTCCTACCCATGTAATCCTTTCCATCGTAATTGTTTTAATGGCATAATATACGCTATTGCAGGGTGACCAATCGTCCTCTTTTGCCAGACATGTCCACTTTTGGCGTCCAGTCTGGGGTGGGTTTAATAAATTCAAGAAAATGTCCAGTGTTCACATTTATTTTATAGGACAATTATACGCGTGTACGGAAATTAACTGGTGGCCGCCTATTACCAAGAGGACACCTTGTGGGCGGTCTGCTCCTCGCAGGATGAAGCAGAAGAATACTAAAGATGAAAAGAATAAATCTTTTTTTTTTTGGTTAAGTTAGTTTTATTTATATATATATATATATATATATATATATATATATATATATATATATATATATATATATATATATATATATATATATATATAGTAATACATTTGAGTATTTGTGATTGAAGTCGAACTGAATTAAACTGTGTAAGTCAATAAAAAAAAAAAACCTAAATTTAAAAAGCTTATTAATCAAACAATTACTGTGGTAGATTAATTGATCAAAAAAAACGATAGCTGCAGCACCGTTAAGAACCATAAATTACTGCATGCCTCTGTCAGAAACTAATACATTAACGTAATGGCATCCTTGTTGTAGCAGCTGTGTCTAAAGGGATCTAAATAAATAGCATGTCTACCTGTTATATAAGAGAGTCTGAAGCCCTTTCCAGTCACGCTGTCATCAGAGTGGAACTTAATCCACACATGATCTTGAGAGGAGATGTACGGGGCTGGAATAGAAGAGCCGCAGGCCCGATACCCATCCAGATTCTTGTAAGTTCCAATGGAAATCCAGTCTAATCCACATCGGTGAGAACTCTGAATCTCAAAGTCCTGAAAACTAAATGTACAATTCGTCTTAGGCACAGGACAAATAGATATAAACACATCACTCATGTCATCGATGGGAATGCCAGTATCCAAACTGTAAGACCAGGGGTCGCCAACCTGGTGCCCGCGGGCATCGCGTCGCCCGCAGTGCCCATGACAGTCACCCGCAATCCAGTTCTAAAATAGACCTAATCACGAACTATCACTGTCTAGACTTTGATTAAATTGTGTTGCCATTCTTTTTTTAATAGCATTTACAGTGATGTAAATTAAAAACAAAACGTGTAAAAAATATATAAAAACCTTTTAAAAAAAATCATAAAGTAGCAGAGTTCGCTAATAGGAGAATAAGGCAGAGGTCAGTCTAGTGCCCATGAAAAACTTAGCCTTGTTCTTGAGCGTTGTGAAGATGAGGATACGAACGCGGTTTCTACTCATATGAAAATTGCGTAAAAAGGGAAGCAAATGTATTATTTTAATAGTGAATGGGAGGAAGAATTATTTTTTACTAATGTGAAAGAAAAGTGTGTGTGTCTCATTTGCGGTGTGACTGTGGCGACGGCAAAGCGATTGAGAGACACTTCTGCACTTGTCACAAAAGCTACGATGCTAACTACGCACCCGGCAGCGCTCTACGAAAACAAAAAGCCTGCGAGTTAAAGCAGCTTTGGCAAACAGCAGTCTTTTTATACAACGCCGGTGAAAAACTCAAAAAAAAAACCTCTGAACTTAAACGAGACAAATGACAGATGTTGTTGGGGGGAAAAATTACAGATGTGTTACTAAGTTTAACAGACATGATTTGTTTTAATGGCTGTAAATGTAGTGATTAGTTCAAATGTGTTGAGATTTATTCTAAAATGAATTGATTTTTGTTAAACCTTAGATGAGACAAACATGGTGCAGAGTTAATTATTTGATAAAAACTGATAGCGTCTTGAAAATATGGATGTGATTTCCTGCAAAATGTTGTGGAAGTTATCATTTGAAAATTAAACAAGGAAAGGTAAATAAGAAATAAAATATTGCATGTTTAAGTTTATCTGTTTCCTACCTTGTTGAATGATTCTGAATCTTTATTGATAAATTATTAATCGTTCACAATCAGTGTCCTCAAGTTGATTGTCATTAATATAAAATTAAAGGTGAACTGTGCAACTTTCTGATTTCAGAAGTGTGTTATCAAAGTGGTAGCCCTTTCATTACTCAGTGCCCTTGAAGTAGCTCTCAGCTTCAAAAAGGTTGGCGACCCCTGCGTTAGACCATTCTCCTTAAACTGAACCCGATGTATTAAAGAGCCTTGAACTGGGTTTTATTACTTTGCACTCTTCATGAAGATCCTATATCATGGGTATTGTCATTTTACAGTTTAGAAAAAAAAAAAAGACTGTGGGAAGGGCTTGAACTCTGCTCTGATTGGCTATTTCACTCAGATTAGTATAATCATGCTACATGACTACAGCACAAAACAACAAACTAGTCTTCAATGGGGCATTCTTGGTTTTGTAGCATTAGCGATGTTTGGCTTGCAACACATGCCATGTTGAGATCACATTTGAAATTATCTCACGCACCAAATAACGTTATGAAACAGCTTCTGTCGTGAAACACCTAGCGACATTCATATCTGTTTGTGTAAGGGTGAGACCAAGGTGAGTGGTGCTTCATAGTCGTGGTTCGTGGCTACTTGGCCGTTTAATTTAAATATGAAGCATGTAGACCTACTTGATGCACTTCAAATGCTCAATTTTATTTTTGATTGTACAATTGTTTGGGATTCAGTGTGCAATGCCCAAAGAAGGGACTTTTGAAAAGCCACAAGCCTGGCACACAGAGGCTTGCTCAAGAGTGTAAAAGTAGTTTTTTATTTTTATACTTCAGCAGTGCAGTGGTTCTTAACCCAGGTCGACACCAGGGGTTCAGTGAGTTAGTCTTGCAGCTTTGGCCGACATCAAAACACACCCCCGACGCGATGACACTAGTTTACAAAGCAATCATTTTTTATATTTCTGCTCCGTGAAATGATGGCTACTACAGTATTGTGAAAATGGGTTACCTAATAGTAATAACTTCTCCAGGATTGGCCCTGATGTTCCAGCTGCAGTTGATGTGAGAAGGGTATTCAAAGGGCCAGCCAGGACTGGTTATGACTCCACTGGATGCCCTTATCTGCTCTGCAACATCCCCACAGGCTGGACCTGGAACACCACGAGGGATTAATACAACATAAGTCCTGTTTTAAATTCATGTGATTTGCATAACATAAATGGTAAAAGCATTTATAGACGAACGATTAAAAAAAACTCGCAATTTTTCTCTCGCAAACCGATAAGGGTGGAAATTGGTAGGAACCTCACAATTCAGTTTTGGTGAATTTTGCTATGAGGGTCATGGTTA
>SRMA01026951.1:140724-183663 GCA_007224835.1 Danionella cerebrum | reverse complement strand
TTACCAGCCACTTTATTAGGTACACTTTGCTAGTACCAGGTTTGACCCCGTGAATCAACAGCCGTGAATCTTTGTGGCATTAATTCAACTGGAAACAATCCCCAGAGATTTTGCTTCATATTGACATGATGGCATCAAATTTGCTGCTATTTTGATGATAGCATCAAAACTGCTGCACATCCACAATGCGAATCTCCTGTTCTACTACAGCCCAAAGAGGCTCTACTGAATTGAGATCTGGAGACTGTGGAGGTCATTAGAGTGAACTCGTCATTTCAAGAAACCAGTCTGAGATGATTCAAGCTTTATGCCATGGAGCCATATCTTGCTGGAAGTAGCATCAGAAGATGGGCACACTATGGTCATAGAGGGACATAGTGTCCGCAACAATACGGGGAGACTGTGACATTGATACAAAGAAAATTTCCCCACACCATTACACCATGACCAGCAGCCTGAACTGTTGATGCAAGGAAGGATGTATCTATGCTTTCATGTTGTTGACACCAAATTCTGGCCCTAGCATCCGAATGTTGCAGCAGATAACTAAACTTCTATAGTGTAGCGCATGATTTCAGATGTGTTTATTCTTTTTCTGAGATGCCTTTTAACACAATAAAACTGCTCCAAATGATGCGCTGGCATCACATGATCTGTATTTGGACATGGCACTTTTTGATGGAATATTTGCTCTTTTTCCGGTTCTTGAGAACTATGGATCAATCTACACTTCGGAAGTGTAGCGCATGATTTCAGATGATTTTATTCTCTCTCTAAGATGCCTTTTAACACAATAAAACTGCTCAAAATGATGCGCTGGCATCACATGATCCGTATTTTGACATGGCACTTTTTAACGGAATATTTGCTCTTTTTCCGGTTCTTGATGTGGCCGCGCCAGGCCAGCGCCGAACCAGCCCGGGGGCACAGATTTGTTGGTCTCCTGGTATCAGGAGGGAGGAGTGTCAAATATATATATTTTGACAAAGGAGAGTCCAGAATTTTAGCAAGTGGATTTAAACAATTTGACCAATAAACCAAAAGGGCACGCAGACACGTGAAGCCGGGTAAAAGTAAGGGCAAGAGGCGGGGGTCAGAATTAGACAATTTTTATTAAATGTGAAAATACTAATTAAAAATGTACGTGCTAGGCTATTTAAAAGAGAGACTGAATGAGCTCTCGCTCTCGGGACTGGTAGCGGGTGGAGCAGCCGGCAGCAGGGCCTTACTAGACGCCAACGCCCACACTCACACAGCAATCCTCCCCCGGACGGGAAAACAGCACAAGACACCAAACCCCAAAATCACTCGTGGTCACAGCACTCGCCACCCTAAGATTGGCTCCACTGACCCGCTGCTCCACGCGACACCAGCACCCTGTAAAAAAAAAGGCACAATTCACATACACACACACACACACACACACACACACACACACACACACACACACGCACACAATTGCTTAAAAACAAATAATCCAGCACATAAGAGTTCACTATAATTGTATAAAAACGGAATATCCAGGTGGGCAGGGAAGAGAAACCTTAGTCCACAGTTAGAAAGCACGTTGGAGAGGTTAGTCCTGAGTTGCAGAACCACAGCTTGTAGAGCGGGTATAAGGGGTTTGTGTTCTCCACTCAGGCAGCGCCACAGCCGCAGCAGCGCTGGCAACCACGGGGAAGCCCCAAATCAGTGACGCAATAGGGGAATCCCACCCGTGCTTCCGGGTCAGCAAAGCAGCAGTGTCTATAACTAATTAGGGCAGACTTTTCAGGCGAGGTTTGTTGGCGGAGGCTCCCCTGAGCTCCGAGCAGAGGCTCTTTTGCACGCCAGTGAATGATTGATCGCTACGCCTGAAGCAGAGATTACAGGTGTGTTTACAGTCGAGACGCCGATCAGCACACGCAGCCACCGCGCAGAAAGCAATACTGTTGCCATCTAGCAATGATACGGTCGGGAAACAATCCTGGCACACGAAGCCGGCACCCATGGGAACACACGGAGGGATCGGAAATAGGAGTCCCTTTATATGGCAAATTGTGGAACGCCATTGGCTAGCGGTATTTAATTGAATAATTAGCGCCAAGCGAAATTCATCATACCACATTGAGAACTATGGATCAAACTAAACCTCTATAGTAAAGCCCATGATTTCAGATTATTTTATTCTCTTTCTGAGATGCCTTTTAACACAATAAAACTGCTCAAAATGATGCGCTGGCATCACATGATCTGTATTTTGACATGGCACTTTTTAACGGAATATTTGCTCTTTTTCCGGTTCTTGAGAACTATGGATCAAACTACACTTCAGAAGTGTAGCGCATGATTTCAGATTATTTTATTCTCTTTCTGAGATGCCTTTTAACACAATAAAACTGCTCAAATGATGCGCTGGCATCACATGATCTGTATTTTGACATGGCACTTTTTGACGGAATATTTGCTCTTTTTCCGGTTCTTGAGAACTATGGATCAAACTTAACATCTAAAGTGTAGCGCATGATTTCAGATTATTTTATTCTCTTTCTGAGATGCCTTTTAACACAATAAAACTGCTCAAAATGATGCGCTGGCATCACATGAACTGTATTTTGACATGGCACTTTTTGACGGAATATTTGCTCTTTTTCCGGTTCTTGAGAACTATGGATCAAACTGAACATCTATAGTGTAGCGCATGATTTCAGATGATTTTATTCTCTTTCTGAGATGCCTTTAACACAATAAAACTGCTCAAAATGATGCGCTGGCATCACATGATCTGTATTTTGACATTGCACTTTTTGACGGAATATTTGCTCGGTTTCCAGGTTCTTGAGAACTATGGATCAAACTAAACATCTATTGTGCAGCGCATGATTTCAGATGATTTTATTCTCTCTCTAAGATGCCTTTTAACACAATAAAACTGCTCAAAATGATGCGCTGGCATCACATGATCTGTATTTTGACATGGCCTTTTTGGACGGAATATTTGCTCTTTTTCCGGTTCTTGAGAACTATGGATCAATCTACACTTCGGAAGTGTAGCGCATGATTTCAGATTATTTTATTCTCTGAGATGCCTTTTAACACAATAAAACTGCTCAAAATGATGCGCTGGCATCACATGATCTGTATTTTGACATGGCACTTTTTGACGGAATATTTGCTCGTTTTCCCGGTGCTTGAGAACTATGGATCCAACTAAACTTCTATCGTGTAGCATGATTTCAGATGATTTTATTCTCTTTCTGAGATGCCTTTTAACACAATAAAACTGCTCAAAATGATGCGCTGGCATCACATGATCCGTATTTTGACATGGCACTTTTTGACGGCATATTTGCTCTTTTTCCGGTTCTTGAGAACTATGGATCAATCTACACTTCGGAAGTGTAGCCCTTGATTTCAGATGATTTTATTCTCTTTGAGATGCCTTTTAACACAATAAAACTGCTCAAAATGATGCGCTGGCATCACATGATCTGTATTTTGACATGGCACTTTTTGACGGAATATTTGTTTTTTTTCCGGTTCTTGAGAACTATGGATCAATCTACACTTCGGAAGTGTAGCGCATGTTTTCAGATTATCTTATTCTCTTTCTGAGATGCCTTTTAACACAATAAAACTGCTCAAAATGATGCGCTGGCATCACATGATCTGTATTTTGACATGGCACCTTTGGACGGAATATTTGCTCTTTTTCCGGTTCTTGAGAACTATGGATCAATCTACACTTCGGAAGTGTAGCGCATGATTTCAGATTATTATTTTATTCTCTTTCTGAGATGCCTTTTAACACAATAAAACTGCTCAAAATGATGCGCTGGCATCACATGATCTGTATTTTGACATGGCACTTTTTGACGGAATATTTGCTCTTTCTCCGGTTTTTGAGAACTATGGATCAATCTACACTTCGGAAGTGTAGCGCATGATTTCTGATTATTTTATTCTCTTTCTGAGATGCCTTTTAACACAATAAAACTGCTCAAAATGATGCGCTGGCATCACATGATCTGTATTTTGACATGGCACTTTTTGACGAATATTTGCTCTTTTTCCGGTTCTTGAGAACTATGGATCAATCTACACTTCGGAAGTGTAGCGCATGATTTCAGATTATTTATTCTCTTTCTGAGATGCCTTTTAACACAATAAAACTTCTCAAAAGGATGCGCTGGCATCACATGATCTGTATTTTGACATGGCACTTTTTGACGGAATATTTGTTCTTTTTCCGGTTCTTGATAACTATGGATCAATCTACACTTCGGAAGTGTAGCGCATGATTTCAGATTATTTTTATTCTCTTTCTGAGATGCCTTTTAACACAATAAAACTGCTCAAAATGATGCGCTGGCATCACATGTTCTGTATTTTGACATGGCACTTTTTAACGGAATATTTGCTCTTTTTCCGGTTCTTGAGAACTATGGATCAATCTACACTTCGGAAGTGTAGCGCATGATTTCAGATTTATTTATTCTCTTTCTGAGATGCCTTTTAACACAATAAAACTGCTCAAAATGATGCGCTGGCATCACATGATTCGTATTTTGACATGGCACTTTTTGACGGAATATTTGCTCTTTTTCCGGTTCTTGAGAACTATGGGACAATCTACACTTCGGAAGTGTAGCGCATGATTTCAGATTATTTTATTCTCTTTCTGAGATGCCTTTTAACACAATAAAACTGCTCAAAATGATGCATTGGCATCACATGATCTGTATTTGGACATGGCACTTTTTAACGGAATATTTGCTCTTTTTCCGGTTCTTGAGAACTATAGATCAATCTACACTTCGGAAGTGTAGCGCATGATTTCAGATTATTTTATTCTCTTTCTGAGATGCCTTTTAACACAATAAAACTGCTCAAAATGATGCGCTGGCATCACACGATCTGCATTTTGACATGGCACTTTTTGACGGAATATTTGCTCTTTTTCCGGTTCTTGAGAACTATGCATCAATCTACACTTCCGAAGTGTAGCGCATGATTTCAGATTATTTTATTCTCTTTCTGAGATGCCTTTGAACACAATAAAACTGCTCAAAATGATGCGCTGGCATCACATGATCTGTATTTTGACATGGCACTTAACGGAATATTTGCTCTTTTTCCGGTTCTTGAGAACTATGGATCAATCTACACTTCGGAAGTGTAGCGCATGATTTCAGATTATTTTATTCTCTTTCTGAGATGCCTTTAACACAATAAAACTGCTCAAAATGATGCGCTGGCATCACATGATCTGTATTTGACATGGCACTTTTTGACGGAATATTTGCTCTTTTTCCGGTTCTTGAGAACTATTGATCAATCTACACTGCGGAAGTGTAGCGCATGATTTCAGATTATTTTATTCTCTTTCTGAGATGCCTTTTAACACAATAAAACTGTTCAAAATGATGCGCTTGCATCACATGATCTGTATTTTGACATGGCACTTTTTAACGGAATATTTGCTCTTTTTCCGGTTCTTGAGAACTATGGATCAATCTACACTTCGGAAGTGTAGCGCATGATTTCAGATTATTTTATTTCTTTCTGAGATGCCTTTTAACACAATAAAACTGCTCAAAATGATGCGCTGGCATCACATGATCTGTATTTTGACATGGCCTTTTTTGACGGAATATTTGCTCTTTTTCCGGTTCTTGAGAACTATGGATCAATCTACACTTCGGAAGTGTAGCGCATGATTTCAGATTATTTTATTCTCTTCCTGAGATGCCTTTAAACACAATAAAACTGCTCAAAATGATGCGCTGGCATCACATGATCTGTATTTTGACATGGCACTTTTGACGGAATATTTGCTCTTTTTCCGGTTCTTGAGAACTATGGATCAATCTACACTCGGAAGTGTAGCGCATGATTTCAGATTATTTTATTCTCTTTCTGAGATGCCTTTTAACACAATAAAACTGCTCAAAATGATGCGCTGGCATCACATTATCTGTATTTTGACATGGCACTTTTTAACGGAATATTTGCTCTTTTTCCGGTTCTTGAGAACTATGGATCAATCTACACTTCGGAAGTGTAGCGCATGATTTCAGATGATTTTATTCTCTCTCTAAGATGCCTTTTAACACAATAAACTGCTCAAAATGATGCGCTGGCATCACATGATCTGTATTTTGACATGGCACTTTTTGACGGAATATTTGCTCTTTTTCCGGTTCTTGAGAACTATGGATCAATCTACACTTCGGAAGTGTAGCGATGATTTCAGATTATTTTATTTTCTTTCTGAGATGCCTTTTAACACAATAAAACTGCTCAAAATGATGCGCTGGCATCACATGATCTGTATTTTGACATGGCACTTTTAACGGAATATTTGCTCTTTTTCCGGTTCTTGAGAACTATGGATCAATCTACACTTCGGAAGTGTAGCGCATGATTTCAGATTATTTTATTCTCTTTCTGAGATGCCTTTTAACACAAATAAACTGCTCAAAATGATGCGCTGGCATCACATGATCTGTATTTTGACATGGCACTTTTTGACGGAATATTTGCTCTTTTTCCGGTTCTTGAGAACTATGGATCAATCTACACTTCGGAAGTGTAGCGCATGATTTCAGATTATTTTATTCTCTTTCTGAGATGCCTTTTAACACAATAAAACTGCTCAAAATGATGCGCTGGCATCACATGATCTGTATTTTGACATGGCACTTTTTGACGGAATATTTGCTCTTTTTCCGGTTCTTGAGAACTATGGATCAATCTACACTTCGGAAGTGTAGCGCATGATTTCAGATTATTTTATTCTCTTTCTGAGATGCCTTTTAACACAATAAAACTGCTCAAAATGATGCGCTGGCATCACATGATCTGTATTTTGACATGGCACTTTTGGACGGAATATTTGCTCTTTTTTCCGGTTCTTGAGAACTATGGATCAATCTACACTTCGGAAGTGTAGCGCATGATTTCAGATTATTTTATTCTCTTTCTGAGATGCCTTTTAACACAATAAAACTGCTCAAAATGATGCGCTGGCATCACATGATCTGTATTTTGACATGGCACTTTTTGACGGAATATTTGCTCTTTTTCCGGTTCTTGAGAACTATGGATCAATCTACACTTCGGAAGTGTAGCGCATGATTTCAGATTATTTTATTCTCTTTCTGAGATGCCTTTTAACACAATAAAACTGCTCAAAATGATGCGCTGGCATCACATGATCTGTATTTTGACATGGCACTTTTTGACGGAATATTTGCTCTTTTTCCGGTTCTTGAGAACTATGGATCAATCTACACTTCGGAAGTGTAGCGCATGATTTCAGATTATTTTATTCTCTTTCTGAGATGCCTTTTAACACAATAAAACTGCTCAAAATGATGCGCTGGCATCACATGATCTGTATTTGACATGGCACTTTTTAACGGAATATTTGCTCTTTTTCCGGTTCTTGAGAACTATGGATCAATCTACACTTCGGAAGTGTAGCGCATGATTTCAGATTATTTTATTCTCTTTCTGAGATGCCTTTTAACACAATAAAACTGCTCAAAATGATGCGCTGGCATCACATGATCTGTATTTTGACATGGCACTTTTTGACGGAATATTTGCTCTTTTTCCGGTTCTTGAGAACTATGGATCAATCTACACTTCGGAAGTGTAGCGCATGATTTCAGATTATTTTATTCTCTTTCTGAGATGCCTTTTAACACAATAAAACTGCTCAAAAATGATGCGCTGGCATCACATGATCTGTATTTTGACATGGCACTTTTTGACGGAATATTTGCTCTTTTTCCGGTTCTTAAGAACTATGGATCAAACTAAACTTTGGAAGTGTAGCGCATGATTTCTGTTGATGAAATGATGAAATGTGATTTCATGACTCCATGTTTTTGTAGATACTAAATGTATGATTTATCAAATGCATTAATAACTGTGTCTGTTCAGTTCTATTAGTTCTCATTCCTTTCAGAGATTTTCTCAGCGTTTACCGGGAGCTAGATTTCAAACTATTCTTTACCAGTCACTCCTTTCCAAATCTAATTTATGAACAAAACTTCAAAACCACTGAGAACCATCCTGTTGATGGCGGTGTTGTGCCATTTTTCGACTCCGCGGCAGATTCTGACTCCCCTCTCTGCGTGAACGCGCATGACGTCACGGTTGACGGAAGTTTTCGGGGACGTTTTTTGCGAGGGTTTTTTTTTTCATTAAGCATACCGAGAGTTGATTAAAGTGAGTTGGTCTGTAGTTTGTTCATTTTATATTAAAAATATTTTTTCTGTTTCTTATTTGCAGTTGTGGGTTTCCGACTGAGAAGCCTTTGTATATTATACAAGTTCGAGGCGAGGATGGATACTCAAAACTGTGGTTTTAATTAAAAAAGTTTGTTAAAGGAGGGAAAAAAGTACTTAGTTGACTTCTTTATGGATCCATGAAATAAAAAAAATCTTTACACCTATGTAATTTCTTCGGGTCATCATTTCCACCTGATTATAATGGTCTATTTAGCAACAGTCTTTGATGTGAGTTGCTAATTTATTAAGACGGTTTTAATGGGTTCTAAATGGCACATAATTTGTACACCAGGGTTTTAATGTCATTTTTGTAAAAAGAGATTTTTTTAGTTATAGCTTTGATGAAATTGTTGTAGATAATGTGTGGTTTGAATTGACAGTTGGTTTGTGGTGAATTAAGATTGTGTAGATATGGGAAGTTTTCTAATCATGGAAGAGAAAAGGGTTATCAATGTGGGTTCATGCATTTAAATATGTATTGGTGTTTAGTTGAGATGACTTTATTGTTGAACAAGGACGAAATCTGGGGGTACAAATGGACAGTGATCTGAAATTCGATGTGCAGATCAAATCAATTGTCAAGTCCAGTTTTTATCATTTACGACAACTAGCCAAAGTCAAGCCATTTTTATCAAGACATCATTTTGAGATTTTAATCCATGCTTTTATCTCATGTAGACTTGATTACTGTAATGCACTTTATGTTGGGCTCAGCCAGAAACTGCTGTCTCGTCTGCAATTAATTCAAAATGCTGCAGCCCGACTTTTAACAGGTACCAAAAAATTTGAGCACATCACTCCCATTTTAGCTTCTATGCATTGGCTACCGGTGCATTTTGGGATTGATTTTAAAATTCTTTTATTTGTTTTTAAATGTCTTAATGGCCTCGCCCCACAGTATTTGTCCGACCTGCTTCAGCCATACATTCCCTCACACCCTCTAAGGTCGGCAGATCAGTCTCTTTTAAGAGTCCCACAAACAAAGAGGAAATCTAGAGGTGATTGTGCTTTTGCAGTTGCTGCCCCCAGACTACGGAACAGTCTGCCCCTGCACATTAGGCAGGCTGACTCTCTTGTAGCTTTTAAATCCTCTTTGAAAACATACTTTTCTCCCTGGCTTTTAACTCAGTCTGAGATGTTGACTTTTACTGTGTTATGTCTTTACTATGTTTTTATTGTTTTTTATCTTCATGTGTTTTATATGCTTTTGTATTTGTGGACAGCACTTTGGCCAACTGGGTTGATTTTAAAGTGCTCTATAAATGAAGTTGAGTTGAGAATGAGTAATGGAAAAACCATTGTTAGTGCATTCTGATATTTACAGTTGTGTTCAGAATTATTCTACCCCACTGAAATTGAGTGTTTTGGCCAGTTTGACATTGATTTTGATTATTTCAGTCATCTTGTTTACAATTAAATCAAAGAGGCACTTGTAAATCAGACAAATATAACATAACTTTTATAATGAAATAACTACAAATGTCTTTTCTGTGCTCACATCATTATTAGTTTTATTCAACCCCCAAGTGACATTCAATCTTAGTACTTAGTACAACAACCCTGTCCAGTTATAACAGCTTTTAAACGTGAAGCATAGCTTGACACAAGTGTCTTGCAGAGATCTACATGTATCTTCGCCCATTCTTCATGGGCAGAAGCCTCCAGTTCAGTCACATTCTTAGGCTTGCGCGCTGCAACTGCTTTCTTTAAGTCCCACCAGAGGTTCTCAATCGGATTTAAGTCTGGTGACTGCGATGGCCACTCCAAAATGTTCCAGCCTTTAATCTGCATCCATGCTCTAAGAGCTGGAAGGGTGTTTAAAAAACAATGAATGAGTGAATTATTATTATAGTGATGGTTGTTGTTGTTGTTCTAATGCTGTTTATCTCTTTATTTTAAATACGTTTTTATTTTATTTAACGCTGTCAAATATGAAGCCGTGCAGAAGGAAGGAGAAAAAAAAAGAGAAGGAAAGAAAGAAAAAAAAAAGGCAGGATCCCTTCCTCCTCCCTCACCGCAATCCACCTAGACTTCAAACACATCGGTGAGCAGTTTCCCGCTCCCAAGCAGCTGAGACTTCGTGAGTCTTATATATGTGGTCCAATACGCAGAGCGTTTCGGTTGACGGTGACCAGAATTTTTCACGGTCTTCCCCAACACTCTGTTCGCGAGCAGCGTGCAGTTCTCGGTCGACGGCAGCTCTCGGGTCATTTGTTAACTTGTCTCGACGGAGTGGATTCAAGGTTTGTCTCAAACAGCCACCTATGCAAATGAGTTCAATCCTATAGGTCGCGTCGTCACGCTCGTCACGCCAGACTGTTAAACGTTTGTTTAGATTTGATGTGTCCATGTTTGACTCGCCTAAGAAATGCTTTTGTCTTTTATTTGAAGCTCGTGGTTAACTCGACGCTTAACAACATCAAAAGATTCATGGTGTGTATTTGTGTTTTTTTTTCTTTCAGAGGTTCGCCACCTGAGGGCGCTTGCGCTCCAAAAACCGCAGAGAGAGAGAAAGAGAGAGAGAGAGAGAGAAGGCCAGGGGTGAGTAACGGTTTTTTGCTCAATTTCTCTCCGATCTCTTGGTCACTTTCGATAAATTACTGCTTGTGGGAGATTTTAATATTCATGTAGATGAACCAGGTGATGCCCTTGGACTGTCATTTATAGACCTACTAAATTCATGTGGGGTTCAACAAAACATTTCCAGACCACCTCATCGTCTTAATCACACATTAGATTTAATAATATCCCACGGATTAGACGTCAGTGATATGAACATTATTCCTCAGTCTGATGATTTTACAGACCATTATCTCGTCATGTTCACATTACCAGTAGAGCAGATTAGTCGCGTGTCACCACGTTATAGACTCGGTAGGACTATTGTTCCATCAACTAAGGACAGATTCATAAGTAACCTGCCCAATCTGTCTATTTGTCTAACCACTATCCCCGGAATCCGAACGATCAAGACGAATTAACTAACATGATAGGCACCTCCCTCGCTAGCACATTAGACATCAGGTTAAAAAAGGTTAGAGAAATAATACCTGCACCATGGTATAATAGCCATACTCGTGCCCTCAAGAGAGAAACCCGTACTCTATAGAGGAAATGGAGAAAAAAAATAAATGAGCGGTTTTTAGACTTGCATACAGAGACAGTATGCTCAGTTACAGACAGGCACTAAAGGCTGCGAGGGTTCAGCACCTGAGCAAACTGATAGAAAACAATCAGAACAATCGCAGGTTCCTTTTTAACACAGTGGCTACACTAACAACAAATCAGTTATCTGTAAAGAGTATTCCATCTCAGTTTAGTAGTGAAGACTTTATGAATTTCTTCACTGAAAGAATTGAAAATATAAGAAACACAATTTCTGACGTCCAACCTCTGACAGCATCCTGTGTTCCAGTCTCACCTGAAATTACTCAGTTACAATTACAGTGTTTTACAAGTATAGGACAGGAAGAGCTGTACGGCCTTATAAATAAAACCAAATCCACAACATGTGTGTTAGATCCTATTCCCACCGAACTGCTAAAAGACGAGTTACTTGCAGCTGGAGAGCCTATTCTTAATATCATTAACTCCTCGCTATCCCTCGGTCATGTCCCTAAACCTTTCAAGTTAGCAGTTATCAAGCCTCTCATCAAGAAACCAAATTTAAAAAAAGGTTTCTTAAAATGTACTTATAACTACATAAAATAATAATCTAGCCACAGGGGTTGCAAGCCAGTGACTTCTGTGCCGGTCCCAAGCCCGGATAAATAGAGAGGGTTGCGTCAGGAAGGGCATCCGGCGTAAAAAATGCCAAAACCAAAAATGCGAGTCACCAAATCGATTTCCATACCGGATCGGTCGAGGCCCGGGTTAACAACGACCGCCTCCGGTGCTGTTGACTTACAGGGTGCCGGTGGAAATTGGACTACTGTTTGTCGAAGAAGGAGAGGAGGGAGAAGGATTCGTCGACAGAAAGAGAAGAGGAAAGGCAGGAGTATAGATCTGAGAATAGGGACTCTTAACGTTGGTACAATGACAGGGAAGGGTAGGGAGCTGGCGGACATGATGGAGAGAAGGAAGGTAGATATTCTGTGTGTGCAGGAGACCAGGTGGAAGGGTAGCAAAGCGCGTAGTATTGGAGGGGATACCAACTGTTTTACTATGGTGTGGATAGGAAGAGAAATGGGGTAGGAGTGATCCTGAAGGAGGAGTTTGTGAGGAATGTTTTAGAGGTGAAAAGAGTGTCAGACAGGGTGATCAGTTTGAAGTTAGAAATTGAAGGGGTGATGTTGAATGTAGTGAGTGGTTATGCTCCACAAGTAGGCTGTAAGTTGGAAGAGAAGGAGAGATTTTGGAGTGAGTTGGATGAGGTGATTGAGAGTGTTCCCAGAGGAGAGAGAGTAGTAGTGGGAGCAGATTTCAACGGGCATGTTGGCGAGGGCAACAGAGGTGATGAGGAGGTGATGGGCAGGTTCGGTGTTAAGGAAAGGAACCTAGAAGGACAGATGGTGGTGGACTTTGCCAAGAGGATGGAAATGGCTGTAGTTAATACTTATTTCCAGAAGAGGGAGGAACATAGAGTTACCTACAAGAGTGGAGGTAGGAGTACGCAGGTAGACTACATCCTTTGTAGACGAGCCAATCTGAGAGAGATCAGAGACTGTAAAGTAGGAAGAAAGATTGAAAAGAAGACCAAGTGGTGGAAGTTGAAAAAGGAAGAACATTGTGAAGAATTCAGACAGAAGCTGAGACAGGCTTTGGATGGTCAGGAAGAGCTTCCAGATGACTGGGAAACTACAGCAGAATTGATCAGGGAGACAGGAAGAACGGTGCTAGGTGGGTCAGCTGGAAGGAGGAAAGAAGATAAGGAAACATGGTGGTGGAATGAGGAAGTACAGGACATCATCCAGAGGAAGAGGCTAGCTAAAAGAAGTGGGACATTGAAAGGACTGAAGAAAGTAGACAGGACTACAAGGAATCGCAGCGCAGAGTGAAGAGGGAGGTGGGAAAGGCCAAACAGAAAGCATATGATGTGTTGTATGCCAGGTTAGACACTAGGGAAGGCGAGAAGGAATTGTATAGATTAGCGAGACAGAGAGACAGAGATGGGAAGGATGTGCAACAGATAAGGGTGATTAAAGATAGAGATGGAAAGGTGCTAACAAGTGAGGAGAGTGTGCTGAGAAGATGGAAGGAGTATTTTGAGGAGTTGATGAATGAGGAGAATGAAAGGGAAAGAAGGGAGGAAGAGGTGAATACTGTAGAGCAGGAAGTTGAAAAGATTAGAAAGGATGAGGTGAGGAAGGCTCTGGGGAGAATGAAGAGTGGAAAGGCTGTTGGTCCAGATGACATACCAGTGGAGGTGTGGAAGTGTCTAGGAGAGACAGCAGTGGAGTTCCTGTCTAGGTTATTCAACAGGATTTTAGAGAGTGAGAAGATGCCTGAGGAATGGAGGAGAAGTGTCCTAGTGCCAATCTTTAAGAACAAGGGTGATGTGCAGAGTTGTAACAACTACAGAGGCATAAAGTTGATGAGCCACACAATGAAACTTTGGGAAAGAGTAGTGGAAGCTAGGTTAAGAAGAGAAGTGGATATTTGTGAACAGCAGTATGGCTTCATGCCCAGGAAGAGCACTACTGATGCAATTTTGCTCTGAGATTGTTAATGGAGAAGTACAGAGATGGTCAGAAAGAGCTTCACTGCGTCTTTGTGGATTTAGAAAAAGCGTATGACAGGGTGCCAAGAGAAGAGCTATGGTCCTGTATGAGGAGGTCAGGAGTGGCAGAGAAGTACGTCAGAGTAGTTCAGGATATGTATGAGAGAAGTAAGACAGCAGTGAGATGTGCTGTAGGTCAGACAAAGGAGTTCAAGGTGGAGGTGGGGCTACATCAAGGATCAGCTTTGAGTCCCTTCTTATTTGCTATGGTGATGGACAGGTTGACAGATGAGGTCAGGCAGGAATCGCCGTGGACAATGATGTTTGCAGATGACATTGTGATTTGTAGTGAGAGCAGAGAGCAGGTGGAGGAAAACCTGGAAAGTTTGAGGTCAGCTCTAGAAAGAAGAGGAATGAAAGTCAGTCGCAGCAAGACAGAATACATGTGTTTGAACGAGAGGGAGGGAAATAGAACAGTGAGGTTACAGGGGGCTGAGGTCAAGAAGGTGCAGGAGTTTAGGTATTTGGGGTCAACAGTCCAGTGTGACGGGGAGTGTGGAAAAGAGGTGAAGAGACGAGTGCAGGCAGGTTGGAGTGGGTGGAGAAAAGTGTCAGGGGTGTTGTGTGACAGAAGAGTGTCAGCAAGAATCAAAGGAAAGGTGTACAGAACAGTAGTGAGACCAGCTATGATGTATGGGTTGGAGACTGTGGCAGTGAGGAAGAGACAAGAGGCAGAGCTGGAAGTAGCAGAGATGAGGATGTTGAGGTTCAGTTTAGGAGTGACTAGGATGGACAAGATTAGGAACGAGCACATCAGAGGGACAGCTCAGGTTGGTTGTTTTGGAGACAAAGTCAGAGAGGCCAGGTTGAGATGGTTTGGACATGTGCAGAGGAGGGATAGTGGTTATATTGGAAGAAGGATGCTGGAGATGGAGATGCCAGGCAAGAGGTCAAGAGGAAGACCAAAGAGGAGATATATGGATGTGCTGAAAGAGGACATGAAGGTAGTTGGTGCAATAGTAGAGGATACTGAGGACAGAGTTAGGTGGAAAAGGATGATTCGCTGTGGCGACGCCTAAACTGGGAACAGCCGAAAGTAAAAGAAGAAGGAAGAAGCCCAGTGGGTAGCACCGTAGCCTTCCAGTTAGATGGTTGTTGGTTCGAGGCTCGCCGTTGACCTTCCTGGAAAGAGTTTGCATGTTCTCACCATGCCTGCGTGGGTTTCCTCCGGGTTCTGGGGCTTCCTCCTCAGTCCCAAAACATATGCGTCAGATTGATTGAACACTGCAAATTCCCTTTAGGTGTGAATGTGTTTCCCTGTGATAGACTGGTGACCTGTTTAGAGTGCACAAACTTCTCGCCCAAAGAGCACCAGCCCCTGGAGCAAAGGGACCATGAATGAGTGGACAAAGCCTCACCGATAAGCTTGGACCATGAAAAATCTGTCAGGAGTGTTACACGTAACTTCAATCTTTGGTAAAAAGAAAAACCCCGGAAGCACTAAACATGCTTTTAACCCACACACCTGTGTCTTCTCAGCAGACACCAGACTGAGTTAAATATCTTCTGGAGGCTGCTGACCTGTGTTACAGAGTTGTGCCTTTGGAGGTCAGAAGATTGATTTGCATTCCTGAAAAGTGGAATGAAACCAACATGGTGATGATTGGTTCACAAATTTCCTGAAGCGGTATCCCACCCTGTCTATAAGAAAGCTCCAAGTTTGGCCCTAGCAACAGCATTTAACAGAACAACTGTAACTGATATCTTTGACAATCTTGTCACAGTGACGAAGTGACGTAAACTTACACAACCGAACATCTAAAGTGTTGATCAAACAGGGATAACAACTGTGCAAACCCCAAATCATGTGAGGAAAAAACAAGAGGGTGCTTTAACTTTCCAGGAACGAGGAACATTGGTGAAGTGTGCAATCGCCAACAGTCTCCCACCTATATTTCCTTCCCAGGAAAAACTTCAAGCAGCCTTTTATGCATGATGCTGCACCAGGCACTGCACATGGTACAGGTTTGTTGCAAGAGGAAAACATTTTTCCTTAACACTCTTTGAAACATGCTAAGCCAACAAAACAGCCAGTTCTCCTACTACTGGACATTAAGTACTAAGTACTAAGCCTTTTTTGATTTCAAATAAAAAAAACAAACAAACAAAAAAATGTAAGTACAAAAAAAGCATTTTTGGTTTATAAGGGAAAGGGCAAACATAAAACCTATAAGTAAATAGGAACAAAGTGTATGATGGATTGGTTACAATGCAAATTTGCACTTTTTGGTCTAAATTGGTGTTGGTGTATAGTTTTAAATTGTTTTATTCAAATTGTTGACACTTTATTTAGAAACAATTAGAAGTAAAGTTAAAAACACCATAAGCTGTTTTACCTAAGCATTTATGTGTTTTATTATAATATGTCTATTGGGTTAATGATGTTGATTAAAGATAAAGATGGAAAGGTGCTAACAACTGAGGAGAGTGTGCAGAGATGGAAGGAGTATTTTGAGGATTGATGGACGAGGAGAATGAGAGTGAAAGAAGGGGGGAAGAGGTGAAGGTGGAGGTGTGGCATTGTCTAGGAGAGACAGCAGTGGAGTTCCTTTCTAGGTTATTCAACAGGATTTCAGAGAGTGAGAAGATGCCTGAGGAATGGAGGAGAAGTGTCCTAGTACCAATCTTTAAGAACAAGGGTGATGTGCAGAGTTGTAACAACTACAGAGGCATAAAGTTGATGAGCCACACAATGAAACTTTGGGAAAGAGTAGTAGAAGCCAGGCTAAGAAGGGAAGTGGATATTTGTGAGCAGCAGTATGGCTTCATGCCCAGGAAGAGCACTACTGATGCAATTTTTGCTCTGAGAATGTTAATGGAGAAGTACAGAGATGGTCAGAAGGAGCTGCACTGCGTCTTTGTGGATTTAGAAAAAGCGTATGACAGGGTGCCGAGAGAGAAGCTATGGTATGAGGATGTATTTTAATTTTAACTTTTGTATTTATAAACAAAAATAAAAAACGACTCTTTTTTCTTTTTCTTAATACCCATTTCTAAAAGTAAAGTCAAATGGCCAAAAGAGACACAGACCGACCCCAGACCCTTCTAAAAATACTTCATTTCAGTCCAAAAGTCCACAAAGATGGGTGATTGTAGAACTTTCCAGCTAGAATATAGAAATTCCTGCAGCAGTTTCCGCTGAGGGTACAGCAAAGGGTGGTACTGTTGATGTACTTTGCAATAGATTAGCTAAGCATCCAACAGAAGAATCGACGCTGGTGACGCTGGTTCATGTGTATGTTTTTCGGAATAAAATATTTAAAGAACTTTGATTAATTACGCTTTTCTTAATTTATTTAAAATGAGCTGCTCATGGCTGAAAAGTTACATTTTAATAAAGCATTTTTGAGGTGATGTTTATCTTTCCAACAAAAGCCGATACATAATTCGTTTATTTACTTTAGTCGGATTCAAATAACGAGGCCAGGGAAAAGAAATCTGGAGTTGGGTTCGGTTTTGTTAATATTATTCTCACCAGACAGTAAAGATCTCTCCAAACTTCGACTGCGACTAGCGCACTCTCCTCCTACTGGAGCACTCCGACTGGCCCTGGATAGCACACAATACGTGACTTCATCCATTCCTGAAGCACAGGAACTTTAAAAGTGTACTGTCTGTGTAAAGATTAAAATAAATGTTCAAAAAAATGTGCTGTAGTCTTTTCCCTAAATCTGTCATGTGATTGAAAATCTATAACATGAATAGTGTTACTTGTGATTAAAACTGGCCCTAAATATTAAAATAAAACTGTTCAGAGTAAACAATTATTGTACTTAAACCTTTTTAAATTGTTAAGACCTGTACATATTCACATATTAATTTCAGCATGGAATAATACTGTTTTGTGATTGTAATTCATTGAAGACCAGTAGAGGACGCTAATGTGATTGAGGTTTAACTGGTTAATACATATAGAGAAGTGTTTTAGAAGAGAACTTACATGTAACGTAGAAGTTTTGTTCCCAAAAAATAAAGTATAAACTTATACAAAGTGTCAAAATCGAACTTTATTTAAAGATGCAACAATACCTGTTATGATACTAAACGATTATCCTGGAACTACAAAGATAACAGATTTAATCAAATGCGTTGTTATATCTAATTCTACAATTATATTTTATTTCCTATAATTGGTGAATTTAGAATCATATAATTTGAGAAGCAATGTTTTAGAGACAGTGGCCTGTGCTAACGAGACTGTCCTCGGAGAGCAGGCGACAGCGCGACGACGTACTTAATGGCATGCGCGGTAATACATGTTGAAACACGCATGCGCGATTTAATCGATTTTCATATGCGCATGCGCTGTGATGGATTTTGAAACGCGCATACCCCGCGATTACATTTTAAAGTCTATGGTTGAAACCAAAGATATTTTATAATTAGACATTATATAATGTCAGTTATAATTTCTCGTGAAAAGACATGAAATTTTATTGACACAAAATACTCTTTTTGCTCTGATGAATCTGATTCGTTTGATCACTTGTTTTGGAATTGCAGAAATACAGCAGTTTGTGAAATTTGATTTTAAGTTATTGGATAGTATAATATTCATATTATTGTTGTTGTGTTGTTCTAATGCTATTTATCTCTTTATTTTATATAGAGATAACTTTATACTTAATGGCATGCGCGGTAATAAATGTTGAAACACGCATGAGCGATGTAATCAATTTTCATAAGCGCATGCGCGGTGATGGATTTTGAAACGTGCATACCCCGCGATTACATTTTAAAGTCTATGGTTGAAACCATAGATATTTTATAATTAGACATTATATAATGTCAGTTATAATTTCTCGTTGAAAAGACATGAAATTATATTGACACGAAATACTCTTTTTGCTCTGATGAATCCGATTCGTTTGATCACTTGTTTTGGAATTGCAGAAATACAGCAGTTTGTGAAATTTGATTTTAAGTTATTGTCTAGTATAATATTCATATTATTGTTGTTGTTGTTGTTGTTCTAATGCTATTTATCTCTTTATTTTAAATACATTTTATTTTTTATCGTTGATTACTTTTTACTATGTTATAATTAGCAACGTTATGAGTTTCAATATTGTTGATGACCAGTACATGTATACACTTGGGAGTTTGTTGTTATTTATAGTTATTCCAAATCAACTCTGTGTGTACCTATTTTAATGAATCTTATAATACAAATATATACAGGCATAAACCCATTTATTTATTTTCAGTAAATTGTTTACTTTTTGTAATGATCAATACAATGTATTAACATAAATAACATGATATTAATAGAATAGAATAGAAATATCACATATTCACATTTGTCACTTTCCCTTTCACAAATTCCTTAGTTACATCAACATGTAGCTAACATGCATTATATAGATTGTTAAACAACAAACCGATGAGTAAAGATTACAAATACGTTTAATTAAGAAATTGAACGGCAACCGTTTGGCAAAATAAATCACTAACAAATAAAGCTTTTTAATTATTTGTTTCAACATACATTACCCCGCACTCGTTTGAACATTTGTTACGTACTCAATGGCATTACCACGCATGCGTTTGAACATTTTTGTTACGTCGTTGTGCTGACTGCAGAAAGGACTTCTTGGCTCAGTTTGCTTCAGACAAAATGATTCTTGTGAACGGTTCAATTCGTCAATGATTCACTGTATACAAACTTTAATATTGCGGTTTGACCTAGAAAATACACACACTTCTTCAACTTTCGGCTGTTCCCAGTTAGGGGTCGCCACATGAATCATCTGTTTCCACCTAACTCTGTCCTCAGTATCCTCCACTGTTGCACCAACTAACTTCATGTCCTCTTTCAGCACACCCATATATCTCGTCTTTGACCTTCCTCTTGACCTCATGCCTGGCATCTCCATCTCCAACATCCTTCTACCAATATAACCACTATCCCTCCTCTGCACATGTCCAAACCAAACAAATGACTGACTATGGGAACCCCCGTTCGACTGCTTAAAATGGAACAAGGAAAAGCTTTCCTGGTTCAGAGAGCGGGTGACATGGTGGCACAGTGGGTAGCACGGTGGCCTTCCAGTTAGAAGGTTGTTGGTTCAAGGCTCGCCGGTGACCTTCCTGGAAGGAGTTTGGTTGCCGGGTCAAATAGCAAGCATCATTCTCTGATGTCAGCCTCAGACCAGCTTAGTTTCTGGCTAAGTTTAGGTGGTTGGGAGGGTCAGATGGGGGGATTTTTGGGAGGTGGGCTAGACTGCTAGTGTCTCTTGCAACAGGGAGCCATAATTACTCAGACCCCCAACATACTTCCCAATTGTGAAAACCTGTGATGTAAGGTAATGACAGCAACACTGAAGTGGTTGCAGTGGTGGAGGAGTGGTAAAGGGGAGGAGATTTCTCTCGACATGCCCCAAGTTAATCATCCAGCCCTGACAACCTAGGTCAGAGACATCTCTAGCCCGAGTCTCAATGGTGCAGGAAATTAGTGAATTTTTTCTGCATCCAGCGAACGCCGCCCCACCGTTTAGGCTGTGAAAGCAGGCTCATTGATTCACAAAATCTCCGAAGGGGTCCACAGCTTATTTTGGTCTCAAAATTTGGTCCTGAAAGACTTCGCGGCTCCTTACCTGCTTCTAAACAGGAAAAGGTGTAGAGTTGAGCAGAACTGATGAGGAAGTAAGTTTATTATTGAGTTTTTTTTAATCCAAATTAAGTGACTTCAGTTTAGTAACAATTTAGTTGCAGGAGGTTGAAGCAAACCTGGCCTTGAGCTTGGCCTGGCATGCTTTCACACTCTGCCACTCTACCATCTGCCAAGTAGAAGGTAAACCAGTCAAGAGCCTGATCAACTACACCTACTGACTGAAGACGATGAAGCACAAATTGGTGGGAGACTGTGTCAAATGCTGATGTAAGTCTAGAGTATATGAGAAGACAAAAGACCAGAGTCAGCTGCAGTCAAAATATCATTGGTGATTTTAAGAAGTGCTGTCTCAGTCTAATGGAATGGATGAAATATTGAAATATTTCAAATTATCAAAGATAAGAAATTCTGAAGCTGAACATTTCAGTGTCTTTGCAATGAAATACAGGAAAGATTAGAAGATTTTGTTATAGAACAACAGCACAGAGAGTAAGGGACATTTAACAAGGTATTCAGTGAGGCATGACTGGTGTCAATTTTAGTATCAATGTGGTGTCAATTTTCATTACACATTCAATTTGTGATTCAGTACCATCACTTTTTAGATTTTAGAGAATTTTATTTTAAAGGTTGTGTTGTCAATATCAAAATCAATAGAATTGAGAAAACTGTAACGCAGACGATGCATATCAATTTTTTCACATGATTCAACATTAATTAATTACCTGAAACATTTCGATAAGTGATGTTAGCAGCTTGTTCTCTCTTAAAGTAATTCGAGAAATGTTTTTACGTAAGGTTTAAAAAGTATAAGTTTGAACTCACCTTCATTTTGTAAAAATGTGTTAAAATAATGTTTAATAAAAAAATTAGTGGACGTTGATAAAAGGGGAATCTGTTTCGCAGTCTCACTTTTTTTTCAAACCGTTAGTGTATAAAAAAAATCTAGTTGAACTCTCTGTACAATTTGGGAACCACTTCCGGTTATTTCTTTTTAATTAAATCATGAATTTCACGATGTCTTTCTGTACATTCTAAGCAATTACTTTAACATCAGTTTATCTTATAAATATTTATTTGTTTATTTTTCTTAAAATTTGTTGGCAGTGATAAACAATTAACAACGATCAAAACATCTAGTTATATTTACGATTATTTCTCTTTTCTCCAGACTATGCATTTTATTGTATAAAATATAAAATATTTCTTTTTTATTATATCTATCTTTTTTATTTTGCTTTTTATTTTTATTTTTTTAAATACATTTTAATTACCGTGCCGTAAAGCAACAGGTTGTACTGCTGTTATTCACTTTCTTAACTATTTGTATTTTTTTTGTAAGTATCAAATTGAAATATTGTTAATTCGTTTTTTTTTGCAGAAGTTTCAAGTCTATATTAATAAGAATTCGTTTCGCAAATTTTTTTTTTGAAAAATTCGAGGTGATAAATTAACGCCATAAAGAGTTATAAAATATTTTTGGTGTTATAAAATATATTTAAATTATTTTTTTACGGGATTATCGTCAAAGTTCAATATAAAAAAATGTTTGTTATATTTAAAATGGCGAACGGAGTTTAAATATAAACGCTGCATTGACGTCATTAAAGGATGCTAGTTTTAAAACACGCTATATCTTCTTCAGTCCCGTCACTGTGTATTTGTGTTGGTTCGGTTCGGTGTGTTTCTGCGGTTTTGCGAATATTTCTTGGTTTTGGTCAATTATTGTTAAAATGTTTTCCAGTGAGTCGACGGTAAGTATTCTTTCGCACAATTTTGAATTTATTTAATTAAACGCGGACGCTCGTTATCATTACTTGGCGATTTCTTCCTCTTCGAGTGTCTGTGAGTATTTAATCATTGTTATTTATTTATTTTGCTTTAGAGATTTCTTGCGAGGGAGAGGATGGCAAGGCCTACTCTGACACTGCCCTCTTCGCAGCAGAAACCAGGTAAAGACGGTTTATATTTCATAAACAACACATCGTACCGCGTTACACTTTAAAACGTGTTTTTCTGACTGCTTTTACTTGTCGTTTCTAGAAGACAGCTATGAGCTCTTTTTGATCAGGGTCGAGTACGATCAAAGGAGACAGAGACTGATGGAGGAGCTGCGAGAGCTCGACGAGAGGCGCTTCATGAGTGAGGTAAAGTATTGAGGTGTTTATAAAGTCTGCCTCAAACAGTTTACAAATATTCTTTCGGATCAATGAAGAAAACAATCAACCCTCAAAGACCTGGAGCCAAGTTTGTGCTTCGATGGTTTAAATATTAAGTGTTATCCTCATGTTTGCCCCCACCACAGACAAAGAAATGATCAGTACAAGACTTTAATATTTGTTCCAACAACGAAAAACTCAACAATGCCTTTCAAAAGAATTATTGACTAAATTGCTGTGAAATAAGTATTTGACCCTCTATCATTAATCAATGGTTTCTGTTGGTTTTCTTGTAAAATGTCTTTTAGTAATGAGCTGAGATTAGAAATCTCTCTTAAAGAACAGCTACCTGTCAATAAAAGACAGAATCCACCAGATTCCAAAGTAAAACACACATGAAACCATGAATCTGAGTAAATCTGAATGTTTTCAATATTTTCAAAGCATGGAAATGGGATTTGGGCTTCAAACTCTATATGAGTCTATATGCTCTGTGAACCTTTATATTAACTTTCTGCCTTGATTTCTTTTTTCCAGCAAGAGTACTGGCAGACAAGAGGAGCATCTCTTCACAGAGAGAATCCTGGACAACTTACCAGTACGTAACACTACTCACAATTCAGAAGCTCACGTTCAGATGACTGTAATAGAGAGTTTATTTCAACAAAAGCGACATTTCAGAAATCCCTCCACATCGTTTTAATAATCTGCTTGATCTTGTGATGCATGCATTAAATACATACATGCATGTGAAATAATAGTTAATCTAGTGTTTCTTATACTTAAATTAACCAGTAATGGTCTTAATTAAAACAGCTTTTCTGACTAAATGTAACATGAAATCAAGTTAAGATTTTGCTGAGACAGAATATTTTTATTTTGTTCACTAAGTTCAATGGCAAACGAGTTCTTTCTCTAGGAAATAATTGTTATTTTTGCAGCTGGTAGCAGCTGTTTGATTGAAGTACTTTATAATAGTTGTGTCTTAACTAGCTGCTGTTGAATGAACGGTTAATGTGATTGTTGCTTTTATTTGCACCAGATCAACCAGTACTCATCCAGCAGCCGCCAGTCCAGCCAGAGACCCGCCTCCCACCTCTGCCTGCGACTCCCTCCAGAGGACACATACAGTAAGAGCATGTTTTCAGGATTATTGTACCAAGGATTTCTTGAATACAGCACAGTTTGTTCAGTTCAGAACGAATCACAATAACTCATCTGTGGATCTCTTCACAGAACACCGTGCCCTCAGCCGAGTCCCCTCTGCTACGCTGATGTCCTCAAGCAGCAGGTACCCGCACTCTGACATCAGTTGGGAACGCAGCATCATTTTCACTATTGCTTCATTAGTCAGTCACGGGGACGGTAAGAATCATGATGTGCGTGTTAACAGAGTTGTACTTGTCTTTCTGTGGAGCACAGATCGCTGAAAAAGAACAGAGGAAACAGCGTGAGAGGGAGGAGCAGAGAAAGCGGGACCTAAAGCTGGAAGCGGAGAAAGAAAAATACAATTACTGGGGGAGAGGAGGAGGAGGAGCTCCCCTAAAAGACGTCAGCGGAAATCTCATCAGTACGTAACACAATTCAGAAGCCCTTAATCAGTTCGATACAAACACATTTATAGTGTTTTTTAGTACAATTTATATTAACCGTGATGATGCCGTGTTTTCAGCGGATCTCAAAAAGCATCTGAGAAAACCTAACCCGTGTGAGTCTGTGGCAAGGGGAGAAGCAAGACCTGCCTCTCCAAAGAAAGGTAACTGAATCTAAATTTCAAGAAGTGAGCAATAATTCAGTTTGAGCCTCAATTAAATCCCTTTGTCTCTGTCGTTTTCAGAGTCTGCGAGTTTCTCCCCAGCTCCTCCTTCTTCCACTTACGGTCGTGGCAACGTATTTGAGCAAGGCTTGACCCCTCACCAGCGCAACCAGGACCAGAGGCACCGGGATTTCTTAAAGCTGCAGGTACTGAAGAGCAGAACTCCGTCAGATTAAGATTCCAGAGTCATTATGCTTTTGGCCTGCCGTCTCACTTTATCTGCTTTTGATGAACAGATTGAAGAAAATAAACGAAGGCAGGAGGAGGAGAGAGAGAAAGAGAGGATTGAGGAAGAGAAGGAAGAGCGAAGGATTGCAAAAGAGAGAGAAAGTATGAAGAAGGAGTACGAGGAGGAGCTGGAGAAGAGGAGAAGGAAAGACAGAGAGGTTCGTTCTTAAGCCCTGGTTGAATCTTGTAAATTCCAATTATTGGTTTTAAGCAGAAGCTCAGGTTTTGAACCTAATCTCTATTGAACTCTGGGTGTTGCGTCTATGAAGTCACCCATAGGTTTCTGAAGAGTAAACTGGAAGCTAAATGTTAGCGTAGCCAGTCATCTTCATCGTAACAGAGCGACACTAAGGGATGATCAAAGGGAGAGATGCAGGGTTCAAAGTTGGATTCTGAGGTCTTTGTTTTGCTCTGCCTCCTAACTTTATAACCTTTTGTTGAACAGCTGGAGGAGGCAAGAAAAAGACAAATTGAGCAGAGACAGAAAATGAAGGAGAAGGACAATCGGCGGCTCGTTGACAGAGAGGAAATGCCAAAGAAGCGCGAGCCGGAGATGTTGCCAGAAATCAAAGAGGTTTGTTCTGAAGTCATGGTTAAATTATACAAATTCCAAACCTTAAGTCAGGAGGGCCAATCTCAGTTCCTTGAAGGTCACAACCTTAAACCGTTAAGAATAAACCTTCATTAAACACACGACATGCTCATCAATCTTTGAAGTGTGTGTGTTGATCGAAGCCAGGTTCACATACATCTTCATTTGTGTATTTGGTAGATGCTTTTGTCTCGAGCGACTTACATTTCAATCAAGGAACAGTTTTGATTAGATCTTGCTTTCCCATGAACCCATTGTCTTTGCTTTGTAAGCAGAGTAAGCTCTTGGCTTCCAGACGCTGAAATAGAAATAGACAAAAGTTTTTTTTCTTGGTCAAAAGCATCTAATGTTTTTTTTCTTTCTATTTTCAACAGGCAAAGTCCATTACTCCTCCTCCTTCTCCTCCAGTTCCTGCCTTGAAGAAAAAGCTGATGAGTTTGGAGACTGCGAATCCCACAGCAGGACAGATTTGTGCTGCTGAGAAAGAGAAGATGTTGAAAACTTTATCTGGGCTACGAAAACAGCTTCAGAGCCGGCAGAAGGAACTTCGGATGGAGATGAGATGAAACCTTATTATTATTATATCTTATTACTATTATTATTATTATTACTATTATTATTATTACTATTATTATTATTATTATTATTATTTGGTTACCTAAGGAAGGGCACGAAAATGTATTTGCTTATAATGATGACTGCTGGAGTGATTTCTGGGAGCGTGAGTATTTCCTCCATTGCAGAAGGCCAATGGTGCACGTGTCATTGTGCAGGGGTAGGTGATTTGATCATCAATCAGCTGGGTATGTAACCCCAACTGAACCTACTCTCATTCTGTGACTTTCGAGGAGCCGAACCCACTTACCTCTCGGCACCTCTAATTTACTGACCTCAAGGGCACGACTAAAGGAATACGTCTCCAGTCCCTCTTTCAGGGAAGGGTGGGTTACACGAGTAACCAAGATGTTCCCTCAAACGTATTTGTCGTAATGACCCCTAGTAAAAGGCCATGCCCGATGTCCTTCCATTCAGGCAGACACTAAACTTCAGGGGGTGTGGTCTCGAGGTGTGGATTCGAGACTCAAGTGAATAATTAGGTGACTTGAGACCCAACTTGACAATATGGCAAAAGACTTGTGACTCGACTTGGACTTGAATCATAATTAATATGCATTTCTGTCTGTGCGAGTTCAGCTGTCGTATATTTCCGTGTCAGAGACAGACAGACAGACAGACAGACAGACAGACATGTGACTGGCTGTCCCCGCTTTCACTCTGTTTGGGTGAAGTGCACATAGCAGAGCTTTTTATTTTGGAATTAAATCTGGATTCAGCAAAACAAAAACCAGAATTCGGCTTCTGCCTTTTAGATATTTGTTTCGCTTGAGTCCCGTCGGCTTAACAGATTTTAACGGCAGACGTTAAACATTTTTACCAACATTTAAAACTCAGTGTCTAGTAAGAGGCACAATGTTAAACAAACGGAGCATAAGAGACTTTTCTAAAAGACAAACTGTAATTAACTCATAGAAAAAAGCAACATTTTCTTTTCAGGAGTTTTCAAACACCTTAAATTCACATTAATATCTCAAAGATATTAATTTTTAGAGATTATTTTTATTTTGCTATTTTCTTAAGGTTTTTTAATTTTTTTTCTTTATAAAGGTTTAAAAAACCCACCAAAAATCAAAGTTAAAAAGATAATAAATATGTAGTTATATGTTTTTAGATTGATAAGCAGCAGGCAGTCGTCGGTGGATGCTTAGAGAGGGAAGGAGTAGAAGAGGGAGGATCACTAGAGCCAGATCATATATCTGTCCGTTTTAGCCCAGTACAACAGAGATAACCATTTAAACACGTAAAAACAAACCCTAAATTTCAATGCTTTAAAGAATTCTTTTATGTTCTGGAAAAAAACCCACCAAAAATCAAAGTTAAAAAGATAATAAATATGTAGTTATATGTTTTTAGATTGATAAGCAGCAGCCAGTCGTCGGTGGATGCTTAGAGAGGGAAGGAGTAGAAGATGGAGGATCACTAGAGCCAGATCATATATCTGTCCGTTTTAGCCCAGTACAACAGAGATAACCATTTAAACACGTAAAAACAAACCCTAAATTTCAATGCTTTAAAGAATTCTTTTATGTTCTGGATTCACTAAAGTCATGTCGTGTAATTTATGATAGTGATTTAATCGGGGATGGGAATCGAGATAAGAATCAGAAATATTATCAATTATTACTCTCTCTGTTACACACCATGTATACACAACACCTAAAACCTCACACCTAAATATTGTCTTCACAACTTTTTTTATTTCACTTAAATTCAATGGGCCGAAGAGCTTAAGGAATGAATTCCAGGTCCATGATGGAGCAAAAAAATGGCGCTGTCATTTTAGGACATGGCGGCCCATCACGGTAATTTACACGCAGCATACAACACGCCCGAACATTGTGTCGTGTAAAAGAAACTAAAGTATTCCAAAGTAGCCTGTATGTAAGCAAGCTCCTGAAAAGTAAAGTGTTTCTAGAAGCACAATCACCATCTTGAAACAAAGTTTGTGGTGAATCATGAATCTGGTCTCAACAGGTTTTTTCGAGCAAACGTCTGGAGAAATTGTCATGAATTTTCAGATTAAATGCTTTGATTTGGTGGAATTTAAGGGTTGTACAAACAGTGGTGGATCTTGAAGATTTTTTTGTGAATTTTCTTGTTAATCCTGAAATTTGAGGCATTTGAATTTTTGTATTGAGACTTAATGCTTAGTTTTTGGGCGTTTCTGTGGTAACATACGATTGCATTACATTTCGCAGGTGTTTTTATCCAAAGCCATTTACATTTCAAGGAATGAAAACATTTCTTGAGTTCTTGCTTTCCCTGGGGTTTAAACCCATGACTTTTGTGTTGTTGGCGCAAAGCTCTACTGACTGAGCCTCAGGACAGATATCTATTGCTTTGTTTTGTTAATGACTGAAAGTGACTTGAAATTAAAATTTAGCGACTTTTGGACTTTCTTAAACTTTCCCTCCATTTACTTGGACTTGTCTTGGAACGTGACTTGTTAAGTTCCAGAATGCAAGGTATTCCAATCTGTTTAGATTAGATCTAATATCTAATGCAGTGGTACCCCGAGATACGAAATTAATCCGTTCCAGTGTGACGTTCGTATCTCGAACATTTCGTATCTCGAAGCAAGTTTTACATGTAAAACGCCTAATCCGTGCAACGGCTCTCAGAAACAACAGTTTAAGTTGATAAAAAAAATGGAGAACAAGAGAAAAATCAAGTAACGTTTCTTTAATCCTTAAATCTACACATTGTTAATGTAATAAATGATAAAATGACAGAATTAAAAAAATTGCATAATACGTAATATATTCACAAATGTGAAACCCCGGAGGAGGTGAAATGGAACGGATTGCAGAAAACATTATGACACTATCTGTCCTTAAAGTTAACTTTCTCGAGATATTTCACGAACACCAACACGGTTTCAAGCGCAGACAGTAACGAAAGCGTGTGTGAAGGGATGGAGAGAGTGGTTCTGAGAACGCGTCACTGGGTTTCTCTAACCTGTGCTACAGAACAGCACTTTCCACGTTATAAACGTTATTTCTTTTACGACACCTTGACTCTAAATTTTGTTAAAGCACATTATTAGTAATCTATACATAATGTTTCACTCGATTTAAAACTGATTTAAACCGTATCAGCACCTTTTATCCTCGTGTGTCAATGGAAGAGAGGACCCGGAAGCGCAGCACGACGTCAGACATAACAAGCGGAAAATAGAGCAGAACTGTTGTTGTTTTTCGTATCTCTGAATCTTTTTCGTATCTCAAAGCAAAATATTTCCCGAGAGACCTTTCGTATCTTGAATTTTTCGTAACTCAAAGCATTCGTATCTCAAGGTACCACTGTACTTTCAGACCCACACTGAGTCTGCTACAAGGAAAAGACAGAATGAGGGTATGAGGAGTCCCTGTACCGGATATTACGACTTTCCTGTTAATCTTCCTGAAGTTTAGTCTCTGCCTGTATAGACTGACCCTGGTATCGATACCTCTTATTGATCTTATTGATACTACTAACAGTTCTCTTATCGGTACTTTCTGTTGTGTTTTTAATAATAAAAAAAAACATTAAGAAAAAGAAAAACAACACTTTATTTTTTTGATTGCAAAATAGTTATCTATACTAAACCGATTCACTTTGGCGTGGGGAACATATCGTTTTGTATTTTCAATTTTTATTGGCCATTTCACACAAATATTAACATAAAAGTGCATGGATTGTATATGGCTGTATTTATAATAGTTTGTATAGAGTGGACGCGGGTGCGGGCGGTACATTTCTCAAGCGCGGGATGTAAGACTATTCGCTGAACTAGATGTTTTATTAAAAGCAAACATTGTTATTTATTTAATCCACAAAACAAACAACAATGACGACAATAAAACCGAAACGATTTACAGGAACGATGTGTTGTTTTTCCGATGTATTGGAAAAGCTCTTTATTCGTGCCAAATGTGTCTGAACACAATCCGAGTGAAACAGCCTCGTTACAAAGAACGAGAGAGAACTACTAGTAACTGTAGAACGAGAGAAACCGACTGTAACAAATTATTCTTTTCAAATAAAATTATTACCTTGTTTTTACAATGCGTTACCAAAAAACTCTGCGTCTATATTAATTCCTGCCAGTTTAATTAAATGTAAATAAAACATAATTGTTTTCCATTTCTATTTATTTATAAGAAAATGAGAAACGGATTAAACAAACAAAGCACAGTGTCTCTGTGTCTGCGCCGACGAGCATCCGTCACATTAAACAGAGAGATGATCGTTTTACTAAAGAAAGAATATCCGATGCTCGACAAAATCATTATTTATAAAACATTTTCGTTTAAAAAAAAACTGAATATTTAAAAATAATCTGGATGTGTTTATTAAATTTTGAACATTATAATACTTATCTAGAGAGATCTTAGGTGACGTTTGTGTCGTTATTTTAACACCGCACACCCGAGGGGACGGATGGTGAAGTAGATACTTGGCTTTTCTCTGTCTGCACATAATGCTCTTTGTTTTGATCGATTCCTTGTGTTTCCGACTCGAAGATAAAAAAAAAGTCTTGTTGCATCCACACTGGTGAAGAATAAACATAAACTTTGGATCGTTTTACTTTCTCCGCTATCTGCGTTCTTTAAGCGCGAGCTCTCATACTGCGTACGCGTGAACTCTCTTTTTTGCGGAACATACATTTTGTGTGAGAGATTCCACATAACGGCCGTGCAGGTGAATAATGAATATCATCGCATTACACAAGGCTGGTCAAGTAAAATCTGCTAGGTAATGTTTTTATTAGCAATAGTATATAGGATTTCTTTTCATTTCTCCAGTACCGATAGCAGAACTGGAAACATCAGACCTTATCGATACTCTGGTCTTTTATAATTGGGCACCGGGGCTGATTAAGTACCGGTTTTCGGTACCCTTCCCTAATTACAACAAATACACTGTAGTGAATGAATGGAGGGGAACATATTGGTTACTTATGTAACCCACCATTCCTTGCCGGAGGGAATGGAGATGTGATCTCTTTGCTATGCCTTGAGGTCAGTGAATTTGAGGTGCCGAGAGGTAAGTGGGTTCGGCTCCTCGAAACTCACAGAATGAGAGTAGGTTCGGTTGGTGTTACATACCCAGCTGATTGATGATCTAATGATCAACATCTGTTCAACCACACGTGCATAATTGTCCTTTTGCTACGGGGGAAACACTCACTCTCCCAGTGATCGTTCTCTCAGTCTTCATTACAACAAATATGTCGTAGTGACCAACTGAAACGGAACCAACCAATAAAACATTGGAACATTGCAGTGCTCTCTGACTGTTTTTTTAAATATTGTTGGTCATGCCAAATCTTTTTTTAAAGATTTCCTAATAATAGAGGGTACAGGCAAGGCTGCCCCATTTCTCAATTTCTATTTCTGACAGTAGTAGAACTTTTAAATAATAGAATTCACTTTTAAACTAATCACAAAATTTAAAAACAGGAAATTAAAAAGTATCTTCTTACATGACCAAAGTCTATCTTTGTTAGGGGCAACCCTCCAAGATGGTAATGGAAGGGTTAAATGAACTCAAATGCACACACACACACAACAAGATGGGATCAACACTCGTTTTAATAAATAAATATAACAAATAAACACAAACACCCGTGGTAGGGCAAAACCTTACATAAGCTAAACTTAAGTAAAAACTAAAACTAACTCAAAAAACAAACAAGAATAACATTAACTAAAAAGACAATCAACGGTTGCTTGCCAGCTGGCTGCTGGTGAATTAATACAAAATAAAACTTCAAACTGAACAGACAATACAGAAGCACAGAGCTTACCAGACAAGGCACGAGGGATAATAATAATAATTGTCAAATATCAAATAATGAACCCGCACTTGGAACAGGGAGCAAGGGGCTTAAAAAGGCAGAAAGCAAACGAGGGAATGACGAACCAGACATCAGGAGCAGGTGTGGCACATGAGGGCAATTAACAAGGGCACAGGATGAAGACACACACAGGAGAAGGGGCCAGAATAAAAGGTACAACATGGAGGAACACCGACAAGGAGGAAGAGCGGGCAGGAACAGAAGAGAGTTTACAAAATAAAAGACTAGGGAAAATAACAAAATAAAAGTAACTAGGGAAAGAACCCAACATAATCCCCCCCCTAAGGGGTGGCTTCCAGACACCCCAACAGAAACGAAAAGGAACAAGACAGAAAATAAATAAAAACAGAACAGAGCCCGGGATCCTGTAACCCATAAAGGGGGCAAAAGCACACAGGATCCACACAAAGGGTCAGAGAATAGGGGCTAGGGAGACTCTGACAGACAAGGGGGAAAACAAGACCAAGGAGGGGCAGGAAGGGTGAGCCAGCGGACGATCAGGGAACAGAAAGGGGAGGCAAACAAAGGGGGCAGAGAACAGAAAACATGGACAAAAATCATAATAAAATAATCACAACAAAACTTGAGTCCAATCTTGGTGGTGCCGACCTTGGCACAGAGGATCCGACCATAACGGGTAGGAGCACGAGTAGGATCAGAGGTGGCCTCTGCTGCAGGTGCCAAAACACAAGGCCTCGGGCCAGAGACCAACAGCACTGGAGCAGGTAGAAAGTCTCCTAGATACAGAGGTAGGGCTCCATCCACAAGGCTCCCTGGGGGCCAAGCCGGAGACAAAGCCGGAACCAGGGCAGAGTCGAACCCCATCAGGCAAGGCGACAAGAACTCCGGAACCCACCGACGAGAGCGCAACCAGGGTCCCGGGGCGACGCAGCAACTGCAGTCTGCAGGGCTGGAGAGCGCAGCCAAGAGGTAGAGAGAAGCTACAACTCCGACACCCCCAGACACGGCCCGAGCAGGTCCCCACACCACCAAGGAAGATGCAGGCGACAGGCACTCCAGAGGACCGCAACCCCCGAACAGAAGGAGGCAACCGCCAGCCGAGGAAGAGGACCCCACAGAGAAGACCCCGGAAACTCCCCGCAACACCGTACCTGAAAGAGAACAGAGGGAGCGCCGCGCCAAAGTGGCAGCAACACCAGAAGGGCCAGGGCAGGCACCAAAGTCCGTGATGACAAGAAGAGGGCACGGCTCCAGATTCAGGGCAGGTGCAGATCCAGTGGCGCAGAGGAGGGATTCGGACGAGAGGGGAAAGGCTGGAAACCCCAGGAGAGCATGGTCCGTCACAACCTCTTCAGTGTGAGGAAAGGACAGTCTGGGGAATGCACAAAATAACTCGAAGATAGGGGGTAGGATCTCAGGACCACAAGCATCCAGTGACATAGGGGCACTGTGGCCGGGAGATATAGAACCAGAACCAGTGCAAGAACTACCAGACAGACAGACGACCTCCACTCCCCTGCATGAACTACTGGATCTCCTGTAGACTGCTAGCTCAGGTCCTGTGCGTGAACTACAGGACTTACGGCAGGCAACTCTCTCAGTTCCAGTGTTTGTGTTACAAAATCTGCGGTAGTTAGCTCTAGTAATTCCTATGCATGAACAGTATCTCTGGCAGACTGCTCCATTAGACCACATGCGTGAACTATGGGATCTACAGGGGACTGTGATCAGAGTACCAGTACGTGATGTGCAGAATCTCAAGTAGACAGCTCCTTTAGTTACCATGCGTGAACTAAGGGATCTCGGGCAGGTTACTCGCTCAGCTCCTGTGTGAGAAGTAAGGAAACGCTGGGAGACAGTTCCTATTGTTCCCGTGCGAGAACTACGGGACTTACGGCAGGCAACTCTCTCGGTTCCAGTGTTTGAGTTACAAAATCTCCGGTAGACAGCTCTTGTAATTCCTGTGCATGAACAGTGTCTTTTGCAGACTGCTCCATTAGACCACGTGCGAGAACTACGGGATCTACGGGGGACTGTGTTCAGAGTTCCAGTACAAGAGGTGCAGAATCTCAGGCAGACAGCTCCTTTAATTTCCGTGCGTAAACTACGGGAACTCTGGCAAACTGCTCCTTTGATTCCAGTGCATAAACTACAGGACCTCTGGTGGACAGCATGATGCACAAGAAGAGCTGGTGGCACTAGAAGTATCCAGGGAGCTTGGATGAACAAGGGCAATGGGGGCGAGCAAAGGGCATGTAGAACAGGGGAAGCTGGCAACGGCAAAAGTGTCTTGTGAGCGCAAACATACAGGCGCAATGGAGGCGAGCAAAGGGAAAGGCGCTCAGGAGGAGCAGGCAACGCTAAAAGTGTTCTGGGAGGACAGATGCCCAAACGCATTGGGGGCGAGCACAGGGCATGACGCTCAGGGGGAGCTGGTAATGCTAACAGTGTCCTGGGAGCACAGATGCTCAAGCGCATAGGGGGCGAACAAAGGGCATGTCGGACAAGGGGAGCAGGAAGGGCCAACAGGGCTTGACGATAGGTGCCAATAAACTTAAAAAAATAGCACAAAAAACCAAAAGAAAGTCTTACAAAAACAAAAAGGCAAAAAACTACATAATGCCCAAAAATTATTCTCTCAACAAAAACGTGAGGGGCAGCGCAGGGACATGTTGACTGGGAACCCTCACAAAGCTGCTGGCAGGCAAGTGCACTGGATACTTGTCCATCCAGTGACTGGGCAGCAGATTCCACTCCTACAGTCTGCACCGAAACAGCAGACACATCAGCATAGACGGGGACCACTTCAAAGGGGACAAGACCAACTCTAAACAGAGAAGATTCAGGAGTAACTGAATCCAGGGGGCACACAGGGCTAGACCTAGAGGACTTGAGCCATATAGAATCCTCCACAGTTCCAGGGTTCTCCTGGAGCGCAGTGTCATCACAGGGGTCAGCAGGCACAACATCGGGCAAGGCAGCAGAGCGCTGACTGGTGGGCGTGGCCAAACCCAGGGAGGAAAATCTTCCGGCTCTGACTTCTTCTTCCACCAGCCTGAGAATCCAGGCAGGGACAGCGTTGCTGGGGACCGATGCGGGGTGACCAAAAACGGATGACTTGGCAGGCAGAGGTGGTTCTGGACAACTGGAAACTTGGTTACAGACAGGGTAACTGGACAAAGGGTTCACAGACAAAGTATCATTGTTGAAGTGGGGGGTACTGTGGGCTGATGGGGAGTGGCTCGCTGGATCCTCGCTCTGTCTGTGTTGGGACGGAGTGGAGAACCCAGCGGTAGAAGGAAAGTTGACGCAAGAGGCGGTCTCACTCAGAGCAACTGGAGGTGAGAGATCAGCTGGCTCAACCGGGTGGCGTATGGAGTAGAGGTGACCAAAGGCCCTCTCAAAAGAGTCGGGTCCCTCCATCACATTCATCACTGACCTGATAGTCTCCCAAATCGAATAGTCACCATCCTCAAGAAAAATACTTGCTGAGACAGGATAATCCAGACCAGAACAGAATAGCCGGATGACTTCATGCTCCTCTAATCCATGATCATTCAGGGCGAGGAGCAGGGAGGCTGCATATATTCCTAAGGGGCGACCAGCTTGTTTGAGACTGGAGACATCAGGGTTAACCGGCACCACACGGCAGGGAGCTGAAGAGGGGGGCCGTGGCTTGCATCGACGAGAGTGACCCATGGTTGCAAAAATAGTGTGTGCTGAGTTCTTCAGAATGGCAGGTTCATTCTGTTAGGGGCAACCCTCCAAGATGGTAATGGAAGGGTTAAATGAACTCAAATGCACACACACAACAAGATGGGATCAACACTCGTTTTAATAAATAAATATAACAAATAAACACAAACACCCGAGGTAGGGCAAAACCTTACATAAGCTAAACTTAAGTAAAAACTAAAGCCAACTCAAAAAAACAAACAAGAATAACATTAACTAAAAGGACAATCAACGATTGCTTGCCAGCTGGCTGCTGTTGAATTAATACAAAATAAGACTTCAAACTGAACAGACAACACAGAAGCACAGAGCTTACCGGACAAGGCACGAGGGATGATAATAATTATCAAATATCAAATAAAGAACCTGCACTTGGAACAGGAAGCAAGGGGCTTAAAAAGGCAGAAAGCAAACGAGGGAATGACGAACCAGACATGAGGAGCAGGTGGGGCACATGAGGGCAATTAACAAGGACACAGGATGAAGACACACACAGGAGAAGGGGCCAGAATAAAAGGTACAACATGGAGGAACACCGACAAGGAGGAAGAGCGGGCAGGAACAGAAGAGAGTTTACAAAATAAAAGACTAGGGAAAAATAACAAAATAAAAGTAACTAGGGAAAGAACCCAACAAAACTACACAGAGAACCGTAATTGTTGTTCATATGGTATACTGAGGACATGCCTGATCTACAGAACAAAAAAATTAGTATAAAAAAACTAAAAAAAAAATAACATTGAAAGCAAAACCTTGAGCAAAGTTTTTTAATTGTTGATTAAGAGCAACCACAAACAAGATACAATTCAATACATTTAAAAACACAATATAATATGTTAAAATAAAACACAATGAATGGAAAAATAAAGTATTTTATATTTACAATACAATTACCGGTACATCACAACTGATTTTCACACAAGTGAGGATTCAAAACAGTCATGAACACAAATTACAAGCACTGATGAATGCCCACAAGCCAGTGAAACTCAAGTTCAGCCTGCATCCGTGCATCACAGCGGCCAGGGCAAACAATTTATGAGATTATGTCTCAAAGTGTGTTTTTGATGATTATTCTCAACTGTAATGAGCATTGTGAAAAGTATTGATCATTAGTTAGCGGTTCAGATGGTAAAAATTGCTTTTCTGCTACATGTATTCCCATAAGCCTTTAGGGACCCTGGTTCCTTGTCTTTTGAGATTTATTTCGCACACTGTATGTGCTCATGCAGTGCCTCTCTCATGTCTCTTCCTCAAGAGGGCGCCAAAGATCATTCAATGGACCACTCAAGCTTTGAGGGTCTTAAGGCTGCTTTTAGGCCCATTTTTCCTTTAGAGCGGCCTGATCCTAATCAAACCACAATGGTCCCAAATGCATACTCCGCCCACTTCTAAAGTCATCTTCTCTTTTTGAACTAAATAATGAAGTTATGAGTTACCTGTTAAGTTGGTGTAAGAAGAATGCAGAAATTGGTGGTAGCGCTCCAATTTGGAATACAACCGATACTTTACCACAATCTCTTTTTGTGTCCTCATTCCTTTACTCTTGATTACCAAATGATGAGGCAACCAATCAGCCACAAGCTCCATAAGCTACACAGGAATACCATGCCACTCAAGCATAAGAGGGTAGCCAGAGAAGGGAGACCATTAAAAGATCATCTGTGCGCAACTTCCCCTTCCGAGACTCTTATCATATCACATTATATATTGTCTACCAGACCTCGGACATTTGTCTAGGCTCCTCAAACTTTGTGTTTAACTGGTCTAGTCTTTTCTTTATTATCACCAGTGCTCTTTTAAGCAAGGAGCGTCTGGGTAGTTTATGTTAATTATTGGATATTTTAATAAGAATTTAATAAAACATTTTCTTCATTTAGTTAATGTGTTCCTGGTCTTCGTAAATATGAAAGATCAGAATCTGGATTATTAAATGATTTTGGATTGTCTAAAATAAATAGACAATCCTAAATGGATAAACTCATTTAGGAAAGCTGTAGCCAGAGCCATTTTTGTCCTGTCCCAAGGGTGACAAGCACAAGCACTAAGAAGAATCGTGGAGCCAGTGAGAGGAATTGTGATGCACACACTTTGAGACCTACATGCACTCATGAGTCGGCTGTGTGATAGATTTAAAACAAACTTGAGGACTTACATTTCCTAGTGTTCAGATCTGTTATCGACTTCGTTTAGGGCTGCAACAAACAATTATTTTGGTAATCGATTAATATATCGATTATTGGACCGATTATTCAATTAGTCATCGATTATTTCAATGATTAATCAGTAGCCTTTGAGCGATTATTCTGCTTTTTCAACTAGTTAAAATAATGAGTTACAAATATTCATACTAATAAATAAAATAAGAAAATCACTTCAACTTTTGAAATAGTTTTTTTAATGAACTTTGAGCCAACTAAACATGTCATTCTCTTTAAGTTTTCTGATTCTGTTACACTCAAATTACACACAAATGCTCTCTAAGCATTGTTTACATGTTTTGTTCTAATTCAATAGAAAAAAATAAATAATCAGCTGCATTACAGACAAAAAGAAAGTTGAAGGTGAACATATTTTGACAGCAGCATTAATAATTGTTGGTTTACCACTCGTTTTAGTTCATCAAAAGTAATATCCCAGGGAAATACACAGTTATGAAACTAGATATTTGGAGGGTGATAATCTAATAATTCTTAGAAAATCTGGCAACATTTCAAAATGTAAGAAACAAATAAAGATAATTTTAGAATCAGCATAAGATAATGAATGGTGTGAGAAAGAAATGCTTTGGTGTGTTGTCTTCATTTTATTTCTATTTTTGACTCTTAAAGCTATTAAAATGAACATTCCCCATTGTGGGACAAGTTTTTTTCCCATAATGTGAAGGGATCTATATAGCTTTTTATTTTATATCAATGATTTTTACTTTGTTTAATCCTTCTTTTTACGTTAAATGTTAATTATTCTAATGAATACGCAAATAAAATATAAACATCTAAAGTTTGTATAATGCTGTACATTCATAAATTATTACAATATTCACTGCTGTAAGCAACTTGCTTTAGGCGATTGCATTCTTTTAAACTTTTTAAACAATATTTATAGTTGAACAATGTGTTACAAGTAAATTTGACATCTACGCGGCATATAAGAAAATAAAAATCAAAACGTCTTCACGAGTAAACATTGTATTTGAACTCTCATTGGTTTAGTGTCTGTGCAATCACGTGATTGATTGTGCGTTCACGCAGAGGGGAGTCGAAAAATGGCACAACACCGGGACGCTTCCTCATGCTCCCGTGAAAAGCAAGTTCCACCTTGCATGTATTGCACACGACAGCATTTTTGGTTAAGTTTAGTAAAACTTTCCCACACCTTCTCGTTCAGATTCGTTTGATCTCCATCATAATTCGCGCTGAGTTTCATTCTACTGCAGTAGCATTCGTGAAAGCTGCATCACACTCTAGCGCTCAAATCGCGACACATGACCCTTACATTAGGTCACATGACATCAAACGACTACTCGACAACAAAAATATTTGTTGACAATTTTTTATTGTCGACGTTGTCGATAATGTCGACTAATCGTTTCAGCCCTACTTGCGTTAGATGTTCACTGTTTGCTTTAGACACAATTTTGCCAGAACTGGCACATTCCCATGGGGCTGATTTGCGGTCCAGAGCGGTGTGAAAGTCTAGTGCATCAGGCTTGTCCTTGTCAAAATTCGATGACCTCATCAATGTCCACGTTCCCTCAAGGTTCAGCAGGTGAATCTTTTGCTTGACGCAAAGTTACACTGCCCTGACAGCAATGTCTGGTGAAGTTGTACACAGTTTAAGGTAGGTCAGAAGACAGGGCAGTTTTCCTTGTCCTAGAATTGGAACCGTGCTTCTTTAGTGTGGAAGGATTCCAATGATAATGCACATCCATGAGCAAAGATGCCAGAAATCTGAACCATGCCATGAGCACCCTAGAGTGGAAGGACAGCTGGAGGTCAGTAACTGAACCTTGGGACGCGCAGACCAGGCTACACTTTCCCCAAAGATGTCCAATATCAGTAGATAAGTAGAAGCAGGGATTTCCAGGCTGAGGTGATGGTTGGAAAGATACTCCTGGACAGAAAAAAATAATCTTGTATTATTATGGTTCTCTTAAAACAACATATGAATGCGCTCATCAAAATCAACTGATTATGGGTTCAGGAATATAATGTTTTGTCTAATGTGAAGCATTTCACACACATGGGAGATTTAATTACTCTTATGTTGTAGGCTAGCGGCCAAAGTTCTGATTGGTGGTGCTCTAGGTGCCTTTTGTCAAATGTAGGGCAATTGATAGAAACAGACAATTACTTTGATTCAGTTATTATAGATGTAGAGGCGGAGACTTGTTTTGGATGGTTTGGAGTTACTGCAGTGGTGGTTTGGACGACTACCAAATCAGCGAGTTCCAGACATAAATCTTCTGATCTGTTTATTTGGTTTAGTGAAAAAGGGGTGCTACTTGAGCCCTCTGCTGAACAATACTGGTGGAAGAACCAGGAACACAGATCGTCCAAATAGAGGCCTGTAGAGAAGCAACAACACGTGGGAACATGAACCGCAGTGTGAGCATGGAGTTTATCTGCAGTCACTGATCCATTGCAGGTGTCTGATTAGGGGAGGATCCAGGTAATCAGAGATGGATTGGAGGAGAACAAGACGGATAGCACATTAAAGGTCTGTATTTGCAGATTGACAGGTGGATCAGCCAATGAGTGACTACGATTTCGTACATTAGATTTACTTCTTTTCCTAATAAAACAAGCGAGAAATCAACATGTGTTTAATACTTCGACATTCAAGACTTTAAGGAACAAGAAAACCATGGCTAATGTATTTGAAATTATTTTAAAAACAGTTTTTATTGATACGGAAAAGGGAGAAGTTTAATTGACGTGTTGCTGCACGACACACCAAAAGGACATATCAGCCAATCATATTTCGACATTCTGGTGCCGATGGACAGTGGTAGACATGTTTTCCATATAATTACACAAATAGTTATTTCTTGATAGTTTTTGTGCTCCAAAATGGGTAAAACAGTTAGTATGGGGAAACCTATAATACTACAGGTATGCACCAAACGTGTCTTATTTAAGCTCAAGTCTATTTTTCTTTGTGAATAAAAGATTAAAATACAGAAAAATGAATATTTCATGTGGTTCTGGCCTTGTGAAAAGTTTGTTCATGTACTGTATTATGTCCTCGGCATGTTCACAACGACCAATCTTTGGCACCGTCACAGTCACTGATTTCTATCCCTTCTTTAGGAAGCATGATTATTCATGGATGCCAAGCTATAGTCATTGCACTTCCTGTTTCAGTAAATCTGTTATTTTGTGATTCTGTTATTGACCTATGTCCTTCCCAGCTCCAGTTGCCTTGGCCTCGCTCTTACCTCATCATGAAAGAAATGTAGTTTTTCCAGCCTTGTAGATTTCTTGCAGTTTTGGACATTGTATACAACGTTTCACACCTTAGTGAAATGTACCATGACCCCTTTGATCTGTAATATGTAAAATCACAAGAGAAATTTACCTCCTCAATAGCGTGAGCTCTCCGAGACCCTTCCGTAATGAACTCAGGAAACGTGTTCACACTATTGGGAGAAAAGATTTCCAATTGAAGAACACTTCCAGCAAGGACTACATTTCCAACCATCACCTGATGGAGACATGAACGTCACAGAAATAATGTGTTAATAGTGGAGCATGTGAAAAAATAAGTTTTCTGGTGTTTACTTTCGAATTTACCAAACAGCCCCCACACCCAATTGACCTACTTATAGAAATTACTTTTTGAAAAGTTATGCAATTCAGATTTCGTAATGCTCCTTTTCAACATCATGAAACCCTTACAACAATTTGAGTTTAAACTATTTGAGTGTTTTGGTTTCCCCACAATAACACATCAGCAAGCCTTCATCAAACAGGCTGGATAGGCAGCAAATCATCATTGAATTAATCTGTATGACTTCAGTGTACACAAACAATACAATATACTACATTTTAAACAGATAGTAACACTTTAGGCATCGACATTCATTCAAGAAAGCTTCCCCAAAGTCCCGCATGGAACAATATAGTGGCTGAGAATATAGAGGCTGATTAGTGAACTTGTAATCTGAATAATAAACCTTAACATTTATATCATAGTCTTTCAATAAAACTATTTTAGAGCATCTTACCTCAGCCGATTGATGGCTACAGTTGGAGTTAAAGGTCTCCTAAATTCTGCTCCGCACATCCTCTTCTACAAAAACAAAGAATACAAGTTTATTTTAAATGTATAGTGTTTAAAACATAGTGAATGTCTAGCCGCGGTGTAGTGGACATGGCGCCGGTCGTATGTGCCGTTGGGCAGGTCATGGTTGAATTCTTCATGTTTCCCTTTTCTCTACTGTCCCTACGGTCCTGTTAATTCTAAATAAAGGCAAAACCCCTTCAAAAATTATCTTTAAAAAAAAAATCACTTACTTCACCAAAAAGTTGTCCTTTCTTAGTATTCTAAGTATTTTCTCAAATGGCAGCGATCTTCGCAGCAATTGGCCGCACATGTCCTTCTGTAAAACATCACAATAATCTTTACTTAACAAGGTTCCCAAGAATAAAATAAATGAATGAATATATTAATAACTGATTTATTTCCTACAAAGGGTCAAATGTATTAATCTCTTTCTATTTACAACAATAAAAGTAAACGTTGCATGGATGAGACAAAAACACCTATTTTTTTAACCTCTTAAGCCCTGAGGCCTATTTTCCGAAAATCCTATACTTTTACTTTTTAAGGCATTTCTCAGCTTTTACAAGGTCTAAACTGCAAATCTTGGTATCAAAATGAAGATAGGTTCTGGGGGAGTGATGTGGATGAGTTAATTTGACAGTCAAGAACACTGGGTAAGAGTAATTGATGTTGGAATGGCCAAAAAATGAACTCCGCCTAAAAAAAAAAACACATGTTTCCTCCAATATCTCCTTATTTTACTTATAACGAAGCAAATAAACACAATCAATTGTAACCACTACATGTCAAGAACATCTGTAGCAAGTTTTGGTGTTCATACTACAAGAAACTAATATTCTGTACAGGTTTTGATTGAACAAAGTTCAGGCGTAATCCATGTTGGCACAGTTTGGCACAATTTGGCACAATAATTGAAATATGGAAAAAATCTTGTCCAAAGCTTCAGCTACGTTAATAGTCGTCTTTTCTTGCTTATGGGACATGATTTCAGCAAAAAAAACTCCTAAAGAAACGCTGTAAAAGGGGGGCAGAAGCTCATTTACGCCATCTTGCTGCGCTTTTGGGAACGTTTCACTCACAAACGCT